>VWZV01016188.1:146500-229033 GCA_013397155.1 Irena cyanogastra | reverse complement strand
GAGGATAGGGATGGACCAGCCTCCCAGCTGTGTAAACAGGGATGGGGATGGGGGTGAGGATGGGGATGAGGATGGAACAGCCTCCCAACTGTGTAAACGGGGATGGGGATGGGGATGGGGATGGGGATGAAACAGCCTCCCAACTGTGTAAACAGGGATGGGGATGGGGATGGAGATGAGGATGGGGATAGGGATGGGGGTGGGACCAAGGAGGCAGCCTTCACACAGGCATTGGAGCACCTCTCCTGTCAGAAACACAGCCCACAGGAAACTGGACGGGCCAAAATAAAAACCAGCCATTTCATGCGGTTAGCAAACAACTGGGCTGGCCCTGGCTGGGCTCCTTGTTTTGCTTCTAACACAGCCAGTGAATACTTCCTCAATGCTTTTCAAAAGTGCTTTGAGATCCTTCTCTGAAGGTCAGCACAGTGATAGTGAAAAATCCTTCAAGCTCCCAGGACTTCTTGGCCCCTTCTGAGGACATTTCGGCAATAAAGCACATGAGTTTGCATCAGAATGATGCAGAGCTCTTAGTGCTGAGAAATCAAAGCAAGAACAGCTCCAAAACATGTTCTGCACACTGCAGTGTGTCAGCCACAGCTCTTGCCCTCCAGCTGGGGTGAAAGTTTGGGTGAAATGAGGAGACAATCAATAGCATGTGGTTCCTTACCCAGCATGTACCGAGAAGGACAAAATAACATTTAAAAATGTAAGCAGAACATTCAGTTGCTGCTTCAGAATCATTTCCTGGATTATATTGACATTTCTACAGAGCTTTGCAGAAACAGCTTCTCAGAGGATTTTACAGAGCCACACATGCCTTTAGCAGAGTCTGTAAGTCCCTTCTGCTCCAAGATGCAGGTGTGCAAGCATGCTGCTTTCCTCGGAAATGGAACAGGTCTCTCTAAGGGCAGGATAAAACTACTTGCATCTCAATGAAATAAACAGACTGTGCTTCAACAGTGTTATCTTACGTGTGTGTGACCAGGTGCATCACAAATGAAAAAAGTACAAAAGTTCCCAGAAGAAAACAGGTTAATAAAATGCATAGGTTAAACACCAAGCTTATCTGAGGGCCTTCCTGTGCAGCTGGGGAAGTCACCAAGGAGACCATATCTCAAAAGAACAGTTCCACAGCCATCTTTCAGAAACTTAGAAAATATCCTAACTCACACTTCTGCAGTAATTGTTCTCTTTGCTGTAACTAATTTTCAGTTAGTTTGTCTTTCAAAGTCCAAGGAGGTCATTACACTATTTTGTTACGTCTCCCAAGAGGCTGAAATCCTTAAAACTATTCGATCATTCATCAAACCCCGTTTTACAATATTTCCTGGGATTAATATTTATTAACAATATTTGAGTGTTTGTACAATTTCCCACTTTAGTATGTCAGAAGCGAGTAACGACCAATAGGGTAGGAACGACAGAAACCTGACACAGAGGCTGTGCTGTTCCTGCCCCAAAAACCCATTCAGTTCTACCTGGACCGACTGAACACATCCCACCTGGTTTTCACACACACAGCTCTTTCACCCCCTATTTCTGACATGTTTTAAAATTCTTTCTTTGTATCTTTTGGCCAATAGCACTCCTGAACTGGAAATATTTTTCTGAAAAGCTGCTGAGGAGCCATGGGAGCCTGTATGTGTATGTGTCCCAACATCTTAAGCTGCACCAGGGAAGGTTTAGGTTGGACATTAGGAAGACTTTCTCCACAGAAAGGTGATTAGATATTGGAACGGACTGCCCAAGGAGGTGGTGGAGTCACTGTCGCTGTAGATGTTTAAGGAAAGACGGTATGTGGCACTCAGTGCCATGGTCTAGTTGACATGATGGTGTTTGGTCACAGGTTGGGTTCGGTGAGCTCAGCGGTGTTTTCCAAGGGGTGTGACGCTGTGATCCAATTCCTTCGGGAGCCGCGGGTCGCTGCATCCCGGTGTCATTCCAGCCACCCCCGCTCCCAGCTCCCACCGCCGCCTGGCCACGCCCACAATGACATCATACACAATGGCCCCGCCCCCGGGGCTGCCCCCGCCTCCTTAGGGCGTGGTCCAGGCCTAAGCTCCGCCTCTCGCCCTCGTGGCGCGGGGCGGGGCGTGCTGCGCCTGCGCAGAGCGTGGGGCTGCAGTCGAGGCGCGGGCGCGGAGCCGGTGGCGGAGCCGCGGGACGGTGTAGGGGCCCCGCCGCCCTTGGGGCGAACCGGGCATGAAGCGACGGCTGCCGGCTGCGGACGCCGGGCTGGGCACTGAGCTGCGCCGCCTGCCGCACTAAGGTGGTGACGAGCCCCGAGGCGAACCGAGGCGGCGTGGCGGGCCGAGTCTGAGGCGAGCCCCGCGGCTGTTTGCGAGCGCGACTGAGGCGGCAGCGGCGGCTCTGCCAGCAGCCTCCCCTGGGCGGGAGAGGGGCTGCGCGGGGAGGAGGCCGCCGCGCCACCCCCGCCTCCTCCCCTCCCCTCGCCCGGCCGGAGCTCCCCTGCGGCGGGCGGGCGGTATGAGCGCAGCGCTCTGAGGGACCGGCGGAGCTCGGCTTCCCCCGAGCAGCCTCCCCTGGGAGCCGCGGCGGCAGATCGGACTCGGCTGGGACCTGCCATGACTCCCCTGGCTCCTCCCATGGCATGAGCCCGAGCTCTCCTCCCCGCTCCGCCTGCTTTTGGTCTCTCTCTGCTCCCGGGCTGTCAGATGGGATAGGACACACCCGGGCGTGCGGGGCTCAACGCTGCCGGGGGGGAGCGGCGGAGGCAACCGGTGACGGCCGTCGGCTCGCCTGGAGTCGAAGATGAGCTGGCGGTGGGCTCGCCAGCACTGGAACGGCGGCTCCTCCGTGCTGCTGGTGCTGTCGCTGCTGCTGTGGCACGGCCGGGTCCGGCCGGCCGGCGCCGACAACGCCAGCCAGGCGTACTACACCGCGCTCATCAACGTGACGGTGCTGAGCCCCGAGCGCGGCGGCCCCACGCTGCTGCGGATCGACCGTGGCCGCTACGGGCAGGACTCCCCGAAGGTGGAGGTCAAGGGGCTGCTGGTGGCTCCCGTCCCTATCAACGGAGGTAACGCTTCCCTCGCTCGCTGCCGGGTGGTTGGTCCTTGCCTGGGCAGGGCAGGGTTTCCTAGACAGCTGTGACAAACGAGGAGGAAGAGCTTGCCTAGAGGAAAATGAAATAAATCCATGATCTGAGAGTGTTGCCTTGAATAACGGCTCAGCAAAGCATAATGTGCTTTCCAGTATAGATCCTAGTAGATTGGGTGTATTGAGCGGTGAAGGTGTTATTCCTTTACTAATTACGGAGAGGGTAGCAATAGTTGACAGTATTTGGTTATAGCATTGCCTTGAATCTCAGAACAGCTGTATATCCATCTCGCTGTGCATCTGGATAGCTTTGGTAACTGCATGAAGTCACAGTTTTTCAGTGTGCAGTTCCTATAAACACTGTTTAAGCTGTCCATCGAGACTTGGATGGATTGAAGCTACCAAGCTGTTGCTTTTATAGCCAGCCTGAAATGCGCTTGTTTGCAGTATTGAGCACTAGACAAAGTGTCCAAATAAGTTTTCTGTTAATTAAGCGAAACTGTTGTCTGTCATTTCTTCTTTTGGTAAACGTTGGGCTTTGTAGAGGACACTAATTTGAACAGGGGCTGCGCGGGGATTTTGCCTGTCATGATTTTTGCCTGAAGTGAAATGGGTATCTTCAGTAATAGTGCTGTAGTTTGAGTACTATCTTATTTCAAAAACCATTCTTGACATTATCTAAACTGCCATCTTTAAGAAATGGACCACTTGATGGAATATGGTGGTCCCAACCTGCCTCCTGGGCAGTAAACATCTTAATAATGTAGTAAGTGAAATATTGTAGTCAGTTAAAACGAGAGTCTAAGTAGTGAATACTAAGTGTGTTTTAGAAGAATTGATAACACAAAACTACTGTATTATTAGAAGCACTAGCGAATTTGCCAAGTCTTAAGATCATGAAAATACTTTGATGCTTCTTCAGAACAAAAGCATTCTGCTAGGCAGCCTCTGTAAGCTTCTGGTCCGGATGGATCAGGCTGTGCATCAGCAGGTGCTTGCCAGTCTCACTGGAGCTCAGTTTCATTAGCTCTGCAAAATATAACTAGAATATATTAATGGGGTAGATTTTGGGGTGGCAGGGTAAGGAAGCAGAAATTGTTGAGGAAGTCTGCTCTAAGGTGATTTTTATTTGTACTTCAAATCCTGTCTATCAGCTGACATTAAATATGTTTCCTGATATTCCTCACAACTCCACACAACCCCCTTGAAATCAGGAGTCTGTTCTGAAAGTTTTAGGCATGTAAACACTCTTACTGCAAGTAGTATTTTAAAGGATTTTAGAATACTGCCTTTTAATACATGCAAGGTATCAAAGCACTTTATTTTTTTTTGAGCTGAGTTATTTGTCAGGAAAAACTTCTGATACTAATTTCTTTTTGTGTGCCTCTGTAACTCTAACTTTTTCTGCTTTCTTTTGATATGCCTTCACTAAAGTGCAATTTAAACACTGAGGGAGGCTTTGACAGCATTTTCACAGGCAGCTGATAATGAGAAGAGCTAAATAAAATTATGAACAGTCCACGAACAGTATTTTTATACCTACTGCTAAGTACTATGATGAATAACTTTCTTGAGAAAGTGCAACAGGAAGTGTGAAAATGTCACACCTGACATGGTTTGACATAGTGCAGTTGTTAAAACTTTGCTATCAATTTTAGGGGAAATTCAGTTTTGCCCTTCTGTTTCATAACAGACAACTTATAGCAAGCACAATAGCAGTTGTCTTCCTTACTCTTAGATACTCTGAGTTGTCCTGTGTAGGTTGTTATATTCTTAAATTTTATTTGAGTTTTGCTGATGTGCCTGTGGTTTAAAAATGTTTCATGTAGTAAGAAAGATTAGAACATTTTATGCTTTTAGTTAAACTGTTCTTGAACATCTGCTTTTTTATATTCAGATTTGATAAAAGATGATGCAGTCTTGCTGAAAGTAATTGCTCTAATGTTTTTTTAATCAGTTAATATTGCTGTAGAACTTGTTTGCAAATTTTTTTTTCTAATAGCTGTAAACATGAGTAGCTGCCAGCCACTGCTCTTAGAGCAGTAAATGGTGTACTCCAGTTTTCACATATCCTCAGAAGAAAAAGACTCTACAATTGTTAGCAACTTTATTTGAAGATACCTTGAATTTGAAACTGTTTTGATGTCAAGCATTCACCCATTTATGGGCTATCTTTGAAATTTTCACAAAGGTGGGTGATCTGTTAGCACCTTGATGGCATGGACTGTTTTAGAGTTGAAGTGTCCTTAATTCCACATTTCTGCATGCTCTGTGAAGAATCACAGAAGGGTTTGGGTTGGAAGGGACTTTGAAAATCATCAAGTTCCAACCCCCTTGCCATGGGCAGGAATGCTTTTCACTAGAGCAGGCTGCCCAAAGCCCCATTCCGCCTGGCCTTGAACGCTTCTGGGAATGGGGCACCTTATCACATCCCACTCATTGCTGCAGGGAAGTAAATGAGTTTACTAATTCAAGATTTAGGGCAAATTATCTGCTGCTGGCCGCACACAATTTGTAATTTTAAGTGTTCTGTGATGTTTTTTGACTTCTGTTCTTGGATATGGCCAATATTTTATGTACTGCTTTTTGAAGATGCCAGTCCCATGTGGTCACCCATCCTTTAAATTTCAGTGCAGCATGATAGTCAATCACTTCTCCCATTTCTTTAGCAGGATTTCTTTAATGGAATTCAAGCTTGTCATGTTAATACATGTATTAAAGCTCTTTCTGTGTTCTTTTTATAGAGCGTGTATGAAATGGATAGGGGCTTTCAAAGGCAATGTTCCCCTGGGAGTGGGGTGGCAGTAACTGGCGTGACCGCCTGTGAATGTGACTTGTGAAAGTGCAGCTCCAGCGAGCTCTCGGTCACAGTTGGCTGCTGGGTGTACATTCAGCAGCTGTGTGGGCATATTTTTCCAAGCACGTTAAATGCATGGTAGCAGCGTAGTTTCTTTATTAATCTCTCTTCCGTTCTTCTACTTTGAGTTCCTTTGCTTACCTCCTCTAACTTGTTAAGCTGTTGTCATGACTTAATTTCTTATTAGAAGAGTGTTTTAAACCACTTCTGGACATTAATGCTTGCAGATTCAAAAAAAAAAAAAAAGCTCCTCTTGTTGTGCATGGAAGGATAGAAGTGAAATGTGTCTTCACAGCCTGATGCAGATTTTCTGATAGTTTAGTTCAAGTTTATAGTATTCCTTCAGTGAGGTTCCAGAATACTTCTCAGTCCCTTACTCTGTTATTTGTGACTTTGTGCAACCAGACATTTTCATAGAGTCATAGAGTGGTTTGGGTTGGAAAGGACCTTAAAAATTGTCTAGTTCCAAGCCCTCTGCCTTGGGAAGGGACACCCTCCTAGACCAGGTTGGTTGAAGCCTTGTCCAGCCTGGCCTTGAGCACTTCCAGGTCATTTCAGCCCAGTCCTCTCACAGCAGATGCCTGGGTGCTCTTGAATGTCTGTACATGCAGTGTGCAAGTGTTCAGCCCTGTGCCACTCCTTTGACCTGTATTTTTACACTTCTTTGGTATTGGGTGCCTGACACCAGTTGTGGTGCAGACCTTTAGGTGTCAGGCATATTCCCCTTGCCGTGGCAAACGAAGCTAGAAGCCACTGAATACTCACCTTAATGGTTTTTGGTAGAAACTGCAGTGCTTTATGGCATAGTTCCCTCAAAAACATTCTCCATGGGGAGCAGGACTCTTTGTGGCTGTCAAATCTGGGTTATTGCTTTTGGATTCCAGTGTGAGGACTGGAAGTTCAGTCTTGTGTTCTCTGAAGAGTCCTCTTGCAGGACTTGCTGGGAAGTTAGGTTTTGTGCACCTTGGCTGGCTTGGGAGGCTGGGAAGCAGGCAGGATGACCAGGACTGGTGATGGGGCTGATAGGAAGGTAAATAGCAGCAGAGTCAAACTTGAAATGTTAAAATTCACTGAGCCAGTAGGTCAGGACCGAGTGGGTGAGGAGGGGTGGAAATGGATGGAGTCTAAAGCGCTTGTAGGGAGGTGGTGGTTGTACAAAAGCTGCTTTGGAGAAAGAGCTCACAGAAAGGAGAGCTCTGTCAAAGGGATATAAGGGTTGGGGCTTGGCAAGGAGACTGAGAATGTGAGGGAAAACATATGTTAGAAAAAGGTGAAAGTGTGGAAGAAACAATATTGGCTCAGTGTTAGGAAGGAGGTATGTCTTGTGCATAGTGCTGTGACTATAGTGTTCTGTAGCATCTGGCACTTCATAAACATGTTGTGTGAACAAGTTTTAGCTGCAGAAGGTTTGAAATGCCAGTTTCCTGGTAACTGGGAGCTTTAGGCAGCATTCAGACAGAAATTCTGGCCCACAATCCAAACCAGTAAGGCTTATGAAAATGCAACAAGCAAATACATGAGTAGAATAGAGGAAGAAGGGTCTTGTGCCATGCTTCTATCCTTCATCATTGATCTTAGTATTCAGCTTAATTAGTAGTCACTAATTGATAGCAGAAGTGGAGGTTATATATTGGAGTATATAGCCATAATTTTGGAATGCTTACTGAGCTAACAAGATTAAATCTGAACTATTATAGGACTCTTCTAAGCTTCAGTGATTTTCTTTTGTTTAACTTCCTCCCTGAAACCAGATTACCTCCTGTTCAGAGTTTCTTTTCGTGCTAAAGCCAGCTTTAGTCAAAGCAATTACCTGAAAAAATTACCTATTGAAAAGAAAATGTTGCTGTACATAACTCATTGATTCATTGGCACCACCTTATAAAGTAGAAATTATAACTGGCTTGAATAAGGGCTGTGTTGATAATAACACAAGTAGTAATGCATTGAAAGAAAATATGTCCATTGCATGTACTAAGCCCTAATGGGATAGAAAATAACTAGTACCATTCCTTGAAATAATCAATCAGCACTGCTAAGTTGCCTCTGTGAATTTCCCAGCTGAATTTCTTTTCTGGAAATTTTATCACAGGATTATAATTAATGTGTTGCACAAAGCTGTCTTGTTTTACCAGTCAGGTGTTCTACACAGCGCCTACCTGGGCAGCAGAACTGTAGGGAGGGAATGCTTTGGGGTGCAGCCTGCATGGCACTGCACCTTCCCGTGTTCCTCTGTGGTTTCTTTTCCAGCAAGCCTCTTGATCTGCTGTCCCTCAAAATACTAGTGGTGTCTCTCCAGCTATTGTATTACAGTGATTGAAGGTCAGACTTTCAAATGATTTCTGTATGTTAGCTGAGACAGACCAGCTCTGGCAACTGGTGCTGGCTTTACAGAGTACAGTATTAGCTAAGATGAAATCAATAGCAAGATACCTGACCTTTAGAGAAAAGAAAAGAGAAAAAAAAAACCTGCATAGAATAAAATGGTTAATGCCCAGAGAGTGGGATATTTCTGTGAGAAGGGGACAAAGTCTGATAACAGCCAGTGCAGCAACCTTGGCTGAAGGGGGAGTGTCACAGTTGTGTTCAAAGCAATGCAAGAGCAGCAGGAACACACAGTGTGAGAAAGAGCAAACCCAGGCACAGTTCAGAACTAGGGGACAGTCTGCATTCAGACAGGTGTGCACTTCTGACAAAGCTGCTGGGAGCTGCTCTTTTCATTTCATTTTTGCTCCACAACATGGCTCTCCTTCCTATAGGGAGAAGGCTAAAACATGGTCAAGCAATTGGAAAAGAAGAGGAGGAAGGTACTGTTGCTGTGCTGATGTGAGCTTGCCATTACTTCTTCAATAGCTGAGGAACCTTGGTTGGATGTGTTGCATTATTAACTATTTTTTTCCCATGAATCCCTAAAATGCTGTTACAAACCTTAGTCCTTCAGCAAAACAGGGTCTTGAATTATAAAAAATGCTCAAGGAAAAACAGTTACACAAATTGAGCAGCCCTGTGTATTCTGCAAAAGGAAACTGAAGCTCTCTTAAAGCAGAAAACAAACATGAGCCGATTGGTAGGTACTTAAATCACAATCACAGCTGATTCTTCTGTAAAGAGGCTCTTCTGTGGTGTTGGGGCTTAAGGTAGGAGAGGAGATATTTACAACAACATTTCACATAGCTCTTTAACCCAGCAGGCTGCCACTTCTAAATCTTCTAAACCAGAAAATTGGGGGTTTTGCCAGCGCATGATGCATAGATAAACACAGAGACTGGCAGGGTAAATAGCTTATATTTCAAATAAACCAGAAGAGTAGAATACCTATAGGGAAACTTACTTAAATGGCTTTCTTTATGCTTGTATCTTCTGAACTTCCATGAGTGGCTTCTGATCGTATCTTTCTCTGTGCAAGTGATTTGTTTTAGACTAATTTAATGTGAAGTTGCTTTTCATTCTGGCAAGTAAAATCAGTTTTGGGCCTGTCGCTACAAAAAAGACAATGAGATAGTGGAACATGTCCAGAGAAGGATAAAGGAGCTGGGGAAGGGGCTGAAGCACAGGTCTGATGAGGAGACGCTGAGGGAGCTGGAGAAAAGGAGGCTCAGGGAGGACCTACTTACTGTCTAAAACTCCCTGACAGGAGGGTGGAGCCAGGTGGTGTTCAGCCTCTTATCCCAGGTAGCAAGTGGCACAGTGAGAGGAAACTGCCTCACACTGTGCCTGGATGAAGTTAGATTCAATATTAGGAAAAAATTCATAATTAAAAGGATTGTCAAGCGCTGAACCAGACTGCCCAGGGCAGTAGTGGAGTCACCATACCTGGAGGGATTTAAAAGACTTGTAGATGTGGTTCTCAGGAACATAGTTTAGTGGTGACCACAACAGTGCCAGATGAAACATTGGACTCGATGATCTTAGAGGTTTTTTCCAACCCAAACAATTCTGTGATCATCCAGGTAATGCTTGTAACCCGTGTGTTGTTGATTCTAGTTGAGCTTTGGATGGCAGATGATAGATGGCAGGGGGGAGTGTCAGTGGTGATTCTGGCTGACCCTGTTCACATGTATCCCCTTCAGTGCCCACTGATATCTCTGCCACCTGAGCTGTACAGATGTTTTATTGTAACCATCTCACTATTCTAGAAGGGTGACTGTGATTTTAAGACTTCCATGCTTTTTGGAGTATCTTCAGTCTATTGAAAGACGAGCAGAACACCCTACATTTTTCCCTATTGTTTCTGAATTTTGTTTAGTTAAAAGTGAAAAGATTACTTAACACTTGTGTGGTGTAATAGAATGCTAATGCAAAGAAAAGTGGGTTGTGACTTTTTAATAAATCTCGAGTGAGTTGCAGACAGTTCAGATTTATCTAAACCAACCAGATTTTCCTCAATGTTTTTGTATTACTTAAATAGTACTGAGCTGATGTTGTCAGCTGTTAAATTTTCATCAGGATATACTGAATACACCTTGTCAGGAATAACATGCTGGAATCATTTGAGTGGTGTTTGTTGGTCTATATCTGGAAAGCTTTAATCTCTTAATATCTTGTTTCCTAATTCTTTTGCTTTATCCAGTAACATTTCATAGCTGTGTCCACAACTGAGAGAGACCTTGATCTCTACTGTGGTAGAAACTTTTGTACTACTTTTCCCACAGATGCAGTTTCTGTTATCTCTTACTGCTTTCTCTGTTGCTTTTTAAGCTAAAAAGTTTCAAGCATACACATTTCAAGGTGCCTGCATGAATTTTTAGAATGCTTCTTCCTCATTCAAGGTGCTCTTTGTTGCTTTTATGGTTTTTCACTGTAATAACGCATTACCTTGTTCTTGTGGCCATTTTTGTTTTCACTTAATATTTTAGTTTTGATCATGATTGTACTGAAGGAAACAGTACATATTCTGTAGGATTGCTGTTTTTAATAATCCCATATATTTTAGGTAAATTTATGTTGGCTGTAGTGTCTACTTTCAGAGTTATTTTTGGCTTTTGGAGGGGATTCTGTGAAATTGTAGCCATTTAGAAAACTCTATTTTCCAACAGATATGTCATACCTGAGATTCTTGAATATGATTTTATGGGAGAAGGATGAGATTTTTTTGATTTCAAGGCTTGACACACTTGCTATCACAGTCTGCTGGTGCTTTCCCCCTTCCATGTTTTTGAGTGGAAATGTTCAGAACAAGGGGGAATCGTGAATTAAACAGCTTTTATCTTAGCAGAGGGCAAAAAGGTTGGTGGCACATGTGCTGTGTTGTGATTCTTCAACATTTTCAAAAAGGACTGTAATTCCTTTCAGAAATTCATACTGTTCTTAAGTTTAAGATTACAAAAACAAGCTGCAAAAGTGCAGTGGGCATGAACGTGCTCTTCTGTGGTTGTTAATGTTTGTGGTGGCCACCACCAGTGCTGCAAAACATGTGTGGGTCAGTGCTAGCTAGCAGCTTCCACAGGGATTCGAGTAATGATGTCAGGGTAATGGAAGCAAACACTCTATAACACTTGGCTTCAGGCATCTGTATTTCAGATTTTCCCTGATGCCTGTATGAAACAAAAATAGAGCAAATAGCCCTCCATGTCTGAGATGTCTAATACAGGCTTGAAAAACAATTGTGCAAAGGATGTGCTGGTATCTGGCTCCCCACCCTCCTTCCAGGGGAACAGGGAGAGGCACTTCTTGTCCAAATTAAGAGATACAACAACTTCCTGTATGTCTGCCACAGTGTAGATTCATCTGCACTAGCTTTCTTTAGGCAAGCAGAAGATTTTCTTTCTTGTTTTAGAAAACATCTTTAGCTCATTGAATCTCCTTTGTTACTGATTTTAACCTCAGCTGTGTTAAGCTAAGAGTGCTTAAAGAGATGTTTTGTTTTGTTTCCAGGTAATATGTTAAACTGGATATTTCTTTGGTGGTAGATTTTTTTGCTGAAATCTCATAGTTGTGCTGAACTCACTTCTTGAAAAGGAAAAAATTATGGGAGAATTGATTTGATTTGCTCTTACTTTGCAGAGCTGTAATGTTTTCTGAGCTATTATGCAAATAGATTGGTTTTTTGTGTCTTGAAAAAATCACTGTTTATCCCAACTATTTTTAGTAGCCAAAGATTATTACACTCTTGGCATTTGAAAGGATAAATATATTTGCATTATAAACTGCCATTGGCTCTAAATTAAAACCCTTTAATAATATGACCAGTGTACCAGACTAAACTATGTTTCCAGTTGTGCAAACAGATCCGTCTTTCATCAGTTTCAGCTGCTGTGAAGTTACTTCTGCCTTGGGTTTTTGTCCCTTTTGTACACAGCTCTGTGGCTTTGGGTTGTTCCAGGATGTGTTAAACCATCAGAAGGGACAAAAGAGCTTTGCACACTGTTGAATTCAGACATCTGGCATTTGCCATTTCTGTTACTCTTCCTTTATACCATCTATACCTGTTTAGCTGACAAGTGCATTGTGTTTGCAAACCATTTGTTTCTCTATGAATTTGAATACGTTTCCTTGTAGACAAAATGTGCATATGTAAAAAGCTGATGTTGGCTGCTGGGATTTTACAAGATCAGCTTTTAATATTGTCCTTTTTTACAGTAGCCTGCACATGGCAGATAACTCTGAGATCTTGTTTTCACAACCTGCTTTGTTTAGTTGTACTTCCCACTGCAGTGATATTTATGGCTGCATTAGGAAGAAGAAAAAGACTTGTACTCCCCAGAATGACTGATAAACAGCTGTTTTGTAAATGCCTATAGCAGATGAACCATATTCTAATGTTTTTCAGCCTCTAGGCAGGTATTGATTTGAATGTGAATTCATTATTCTAGCTGCACTGGAGTTAAAAATAGCTTGTGTTAGTGAGCCTAATTCTTGGGCATATAGTCACAGCTTTCAATGCTTGAGACTTCTTTTTTTTACATTTTTTTCATAAGAATATGGTTATCTTTAGACTTTCTTCACAAGAGAATAGTGGCTTCCTAGTGCATAATATTTAAGTGCTTCAGCAACTTGGAATTAGGATTTTTCTTTTTTTTTTTCCTTTTTCTTTGTTTTGCCTGTTAGAAGAAATTGGCATCTGTGTAAATATGTTTCCCATTTCAGTTGCAGATCGTCTGGGCTGTGACCCTCGAACACGTTTCCAGGTCCCACCAAACACCAAGCAGTGGATTGCTTTACTACAGAGAGGAAATTGTACATTTAAAGAGAAAATACTACGAGCAGCTTCACATAATGCCACAGCTGTGGTCATTTACAACAATATATCCAGTGAAGAACCTGTCACAATGACTCATCAAGGTAAATAAAATGTAATCTCCTTCACTATAGTGCTTTTGCCATGTAAACTATTGCTAAAGATGCCCTTGGCATTGGACAGATGGTATTGGATGTAGCCCATTCCCTAATGATATTTGCATGTATGCAATACAGTGAAATAAGCCAGTAATTCTGAAAAGTTATTTTCCTTTGGCATACGTTTATCCAGTGAGGAACACTTTCCTCTGCAGTGGGGATGTGGGTGTGTTGGAGTCAGGAAATGCCTGTAAGATCTGAGGAGCAATCTTTCAAACCTTTCTGCAGAAGAGACGCTAACATACAGATATAATGGAAGATCTAGAATTTTACAGAGCATCTGAACCTGGAGAATTCTGTAGCAGCATGTCTTCAACTCACTGTTCTGATGGGGACCTTCAGATGTTAACAGTTGTTTTGGGATTGAAGCTTGTATGCTTTTTTAATGACAGTTTACAGAGGGTTCTCTTTCTACCATGAAAGTCTGAGTGCCATACAGGAATCAACAAAACAGTGATTTGGGGAGTAGTTGCCTCTGTAAATTGTCTAGAATAATGCTGGAAGTCTGTTTTTCTAGAGAATTCTTTTTTTTTACAGCTGCCTATGTGTAAAATTTTACTGTTTCTGGTGACTTACTTTTGTTGCTGGAAGCCTCATATGTAAACATTTTCATTGGTTAAAAAATATTTTTGCAATTCTGATAACTACCTTTTCCTTTTCCAGAAGATTTTCTCTTTTTGGAGCTATTTAGCTTAATCAGAAAGGGCATATCTCTGTATTTGGTGGCGGTACTGCTGGCTAAGTTTTTTGGGTTTTTTATTTTAGAATATTTTCGGTCTCTTTTAGCATAGGAGGTTGCTTGGAAACTAGAATTTCTTAATTATTGCTCTGCATATTGTCACACAATTAGAATCGAATTCCTTTACTAAAGAAATGCTATGGTTGTTTCTTTTTTATTTTAACAAGGAAAATGTTTGAGGGGTTTGACCTTCCCAACTCTCTATACCACAGGAATTTTGCAGGAGGCTTTTGACCTCCATGTAGCAATTCCAAGCCTGTTGACAATTGACTTTTATCTCAGGTACCTTCCTTAGACATTTTTCTAAGCAATCTGCAGATGAGGAGTCCCATATTCTAATGAAATATTTTTTGCCACTTTCCTTTTTTTTTTTTTATATTCCTCATCTCTCTCTCTACAGTTGTAGTGCCCTCTTAAACCTTCAGCTCTGGACTCTTTGAACGACCTCTAAGAATATTTATGTAAAAATATGCTGTATTTAGCAATGATTGTAGTTTTCCTGTGATCTGGAATACCTTAGTGTGTCAGGAAAAAAAGCTACTACTATTAATACAGCTTTAGCGTGTTTTGCTCTATTACATATTAAATCATATAATGAGTTTGATTACAACTTTAATACCTTCTTTCTCATAGTGCTATTAGATTTGGCAGTTGCTTTACAGCAGTAAGATGGGGTCTGTCTTTTATTAGGAAATCCTTGTTCACTCCCTGTTTCAGGTCAGAAGATCAGTGTGTTGCCTTTGAAAATTTATCAATAGGCCTAGTAGCTCTGGTTGGTTGAAATACCATCTAAGATGTAAAATTTGAGAACTGCTGTGGGTAAGATAGTGTGTTGTAAGGTAGCCAGGCAGCTGTTTGGGTAGTTGATATTTGGGAAAAAGACCAAAACTCAGCATGTTGAGTTCCAAATATTTACTCTTACTTATGGTAAGCTTTAAAAAAATGCAATTACTGGAGATGATGCATATTTTAGTTTTGTATTAGTTTTAGGTTTTGAAATAATGGGTTTTAGGTGCATGTGCTCAGTATACTCTGGAATCTGCCCTGGTTTGGCTGAGGGCTCTATCTCAAAATTAATGTTGGACTTGAAGTGTTCAAACTACGTGACAGGATAAAAGTAATTTTCTAGAACTGAAGTAGCACCTGTAATGGAGAGAAATGTTGCTCCACAGCCTTTGTTTTGATTGTGTTACGGACATGTGAGGGATTTCCTCAGCAATCACTTTGCAGCGTTTCCTGCAAATAACTTCCTGGTGGGCTGATGGAGGAACTGTAGTTGTGTGTAATTGAGATGTGGACTAGTCCTTTGGTGTTAGCCTCAGCACAGGGAGGGTTTGGAATCCAGCATTCCCCTTCTTCAGAGTTATTCCAGGTGGGAGACACATTCCTGAACCTGTGTGTAAAGCAGACTTGCACACATTCAAGCCATTCCCTGGTCTTCCTTTTTCTGCTTTTCAGCTACAGCACTGCTTGTATGCTTTTTGGGTGGTGAACAACCATGTCATCTCAGAGATCTCTTCCAAGCTAATTGATTCTGTGTGATCAGCTAATTAGGTAATCCAGTGCACTATTACACTTCTCTTTAGTACTTTATGTCCCTAAAGGTAGGGAGGAGCTGACCCTGTGTATTTGAGAGCTGTTCTGCACTGATTAAGTTAATATGTTGGAGTTTGATAGCAGGTGAGGATGGAGGTGAGGCACCAAGTTGGTGTTAGCTCCATACAATGTCTGTTGCTGTACAATATTCCTCTTTTCTTTAAAAATGCAGTCTTCACAAAACAATTTTGCATCTGTGTTATGATGACCAAGTTAATGACTCTTTAATTTCTTTCCACAGACCAAGGAGAAAGTAGACCTTGTGTTATTTTATATTACTGTAACATAATCTTTGTACTGCTGCATATCAAGCCTTTGAAATATTCTGTTTTCCTGGTGAAGCAGAGAGGGAAGCAGCAACTGCTTATAATGCATACTGTGAACTGCAAGCTTTCCTGCTTGGATATTTGCATGAATTCCAATTGCCTGCTTAGACAGTGTCTGTGGTAAAAATAAATAACACATTACACAGATTTTTGTATGTTGCCCACCTGCAGAGAGGTGATTCCCCGTGAAAAGAGCTTAGGAAGCACTTTTCACCTGTAGGATTAATATTTTATCCAAGCTATTTTATGCTCGAACAGACATTTGAAAATTTTATTCTTATGGAAATTTGTTCATACTCAAAGTATTACTTACAGAATGGCAGTTCCTTCTGGTGGCAGGATAACAACTGTCACTCTGAAATCAGTCTATCATCACTGTGTCAAATGAACAGTTTCTGCTGCTAATAGCAGAATTTGCTTTCTCTTGTGTCATAGTCCACCAAATCTCTGTCCCTTCATTTTCACCTTTGAGTTTTAAATTAGATAATGGCCTTCAAGAATTGGTCAGCTTTTTTTTAAAATACCTGTACTTCTGTTGATGTTATTTGCAACATTATTTTATTTTCCTTGTGCATGTCCTTGTATATGTCAGTGTATACTTATTTTGTACAATCTTGTAGTTGTCTTCTATCAACTTAAGCAAAGGACACTTTTCCCAGCATAGGTTATGTTAGACTATGATGTCACTGGCAGGAAGGCAGTTTTATGAGTGGTTTTGCTTGCTGCTTCTGTTAAAGCAAAACTGATACTGTCTAATGTAAAAAAAAGCCTGTGTGGAGGAGAAAATATGTAGTAGCTGTCTCCTTTATAAGCAGTTATGGGAAAAGGAAGAAAATTCAGGTTAAATAACACTTTAATTCTTTTTGTTTGTTTGTTTGTGTGTAGTGGAGACAATTCTGTTACGTACAAAATAGTTAAATTTTGGGAGGTTGGAACTGGATAATTTTTAAGGTCCCTTCCAAACCATTCTATGATTTTATGATATTGAATTTCTCTCTTAAAATCTAGACTTTTATTTGGATTTATAGAAAAGAATATATGCCAAATGAGCCTCTAAAGTTCAAATTCCATACTTAGAGTTTATGGAAAAAAATATAGACAGAAAAAGAGAAACATATATAGAAGACAGTGTCAAAATGAAGTTGCTGGATTCCAGTAAATGTGGTTTATCAGCACCTAAGAAATTTCCAGAAGTGTATAAACAGCTTCTTATATAACACTGTTTTATAGAAGATTTACCTGATACAGGTAAATCTTTTAAGGTCTTTTGAACCAAGATGCAGACATATCATCAAGATCAATCTTCATTGCTCTTCTAAAGAAACAACTCATTAATTTTCTGGAGGAAGCTGTTTCTGTTCTGTGATGTGCATGGGTTACATTCCACTGCCATGGCACTGTGCAAGAGCTGTCCAACATGGGCTCCCAGAAACAGGTTCCTTCCAAGGGAAGGATTTTTCATGGCCCTCTGTTTGCTTAAAAAGTGCACTAGCGTGGGAAGCAAGGGCTGTACTTGCTTTGAACTGTGCTACATCTGCCTGTATGTTCTGTGGATTGTTTTAGGTCAGTGGGTCAGAGGCAGGAGGGACAGGAAGCAATTTGAAGTTGTTGCCACCTAATGGCTATTCCACGTTCTTGCCCTCATTCAGAGTGGGCACAATAGAGATGCCACTGTCCTCTGTTGTGGCACTGATCCCTGAGCAGCTCATCTCTTAACTCTGCTGCTTGCCTTTTTCTCACAAATGTCTCTTTATGTAACTCTCCACTGAACTGATGCGTGAAAGCTCTGGCAGGGTGCACTGCAGATTATCTTGCACAAATGTGTGCTGACGAATATTTTAGCTCTACACCAAATCCACTGCAAAATTTGCCCTGGATTACTGAGACCTACTTTTAATCCACAGGTCAAACTAATTTTATTCTGTATTACAATATTGTTATTAAAATGTATTATTATTACTTTATCTTAGAATATTAGTGAAAAGGGAAGAGCTGAGTCATTAAAGCTGAAGCTTTATTAAAAGGAAAAGTAATTAATAGTCTAAGCATAGTTTCCATATATTTGATAATTTTTTGTTTATGTTTGTTAATTGAAAATATGGAGGACGAGTGTCAACAGCTTTATTGTTGATCCTGTTTCCCATTACATTCCTTGAAGGTGTATCAATCAGGAAAATCTGTCACACAGTAGCTGGAAGTGTCTGACACTTAGAGACGTGGAGAGGAGAGTTTGAGGTGCTGATTCTGGACCATAAGGAATCACTTGTCTCTTCAAGGCAATCCAGGGAAACCCCTTCACAGCGCCGTCATGGCCTTGGTGCCTTGCAGAACTCTTTACCAGTGTTTCTGTGTCATACATGCCTTGTCCACAACTGAAATAACAGCAGTCAGGCTCATTTTAACTCAGCCAGCTGAAAGGGTAATTAGTTCTGTGACTGTGAAAAGGCCCACGGGACTGTTAGTGACTGTAAGTAATTACATTCTTCTTCTTATCCAAAGTCTGAGCTCCAGCAGCAGTGTAATTCTCCATATCTATGGACTCAGTAGAACCAAATTTATGATATTAATCTATGAATATGCTATTTATAAATCTCTCAAAGTATTTTGTGGTGTCCTTGAGTAAGGCTGTCTTGCCATTTCTCTTTGGTGCTTTGCTGAATTTTTTTGGAATGACTGTCCATGTCCAGATTGATAGAACTGTGCTGAAGTCTGTAGAAGAAAATACATGAGCATGACAAATTGCCCTGTTTAGAAATCCCTTGGTTTTTTAGCTGCACCATCCTTTAGTGGGAATACAAACTGCTATCCAGAAATGGCAAAATGTAAGCCACCTGCTAGCACCTGGTCACACTACAGAATGCAAGAGACAATTATCAAAATCCAAGTGTGTCTTGCATTGATGAATGTATCAGTGAGGTCTACGTTGCATTAATATTATTGATGAATCAAGAATGTAACACTGTAACAGGTTTTGGACATTGTTCAGAAGTACAGAAAGTGAAGAAAAGTTGTTTTCAAATTAGCAAAAATATCTTCTGAAGATAGGTGGACATAGATATTTCAGAAATATGTGAAACTGTGACACAATTTTTTCGGTGGTGTGTAATGTGTTAGGATTATACCATTTCTCTAGTCAAAATTTAAAGTAATTCTTTATAGCTTTTTATTAGTTTGCATTTGTTCAAGGTTTGAATATAAAATTTGATCTACTTTGTTAGCATACTAATACCTTAACAATACAAGTATTTATTACTTGAAAGAGACTACAAATCAGTTTACTTGCCATAAACATGGTTAAATGCCATGTGAAAATGTGAGTAAAAGAAAAAAAATCTGTGCACAGATTGTGGAAAGGGGATGATCAAGTGATACATTTCTTTGTGCCAAGTTTTTTTTATTCTTCCGGCATTATTTAGGTGGAATGTCAGTTTCCTTTAAAAAAATAAAACTGTAGTGCAAGCAGATGCAAAGAAGCACTGCTAAGAGAGTGTAAAATGTCTGTAAAGTCCTTGCAGCATCTGTCTGCTTTTCCCGTGTCTAGGCCTGGTTTTTCCTAGTGTAAAGAACCCAAAAGGTCACATGCACAGTATATATATAAATGTAATTCCCAGAGGATAAAAGTCCTTCCACAGAAAGGGAATATGCGATAGAAGTGGAATTATCAAGGTGATTCAAAGGAGGGGAGCACAAGAAGCCCCAAGTCCCCGAACCCAATGTCCCTGCTATTCTGAGGGAACTCTGGTGCAGTTCAAATCCCAGGGATTTATAAAGTCTCTCCCCTTCTTGGCTCAGCCATGGATCTGTCCTCATGCTGCCCATCAGAAGCACTGAAGTAGCATGATTAAAGACTGGACAGAAATTCCGGATCTTGAGGGACTCTAACAGTAAAGAGGTGAGTGCATCTTGTAGCTTAGTAGAGGATCTTAATTCTTCTAGCAGTGCTTAGTGTCATATGACTTGGGATGGAAGATAGAGAGGAGCTCCTTGGGTGAGGCAGGTGAAGAGGAAATGATCTGCAGAGAAGCCAAAGCCCAACGCCTCCTTTCTACGTACTGATGTTGTGTTGTAAATTTGAGGCTGTGAGTGTTGGTTTTCTGGAGTGTGTTGAGTGTAGGAGAGAGACAGCTTGACCTTGACAAGCTTGAGGAAATCCAGGGGTGTAGCTTCCCAGCTCACGTGTATCAGCAGGATTTGGGCTTGTGAATGAGTCAGGATGTGGCTGTGACTACCTGTTTTGATTGTATGCAAATTTATCCTTAAGAAACATTTCCCTGAGTGTCAGAATAGAGCAGTTGGGTTATGAAATAATGTGTCAGAAGTTGTCATCTAAATACAGCCCAACTGTTTTCTCAATTGATTTTGCTACTTGGCTCTCCTTTTAGGAATTCTTGGTCAGAGTAGATTATAAAGCTGATCAAAAATACAGCAAGGACGTTATACTGAGCTATTGTTTCTTATTTGGTGAAGGAAGATGGGCTTATAAGTTTATTATTTATCACTTATGAACTTAATGTGCTACAGGCTAGCACAACAATAATCTGATGAAGCTTTAATATTTGTTTTGAATTTAATTGTGTCACACCCATCTGAAAAGCTGCTCTTGCTGTTTCTGGTTTTCTAATCATATGCCTCAATCAATGCCTGCTCTTCTTAAAGGAGCAGGACTTTGTGATGGCCCTTCATGTCTGCAGTACAGGAGTGCCTGGCGCGTTGCAGAACACTGCAGTGTGTGTAATCATCTTTAGAAGGCACAGAGCAGGACCCTCTCTTTACCTGACAGAGTGAAATCTGTTGAAGTTCTTTTTGCTACAAAGAAGAGTTTTCAGTGCTCTTCACATTCACATTGACAGTATTTTATAGAAGCCTTTTCCTCGCTGAACTTTGAAATACCTACTTCTTTGTTCTCTTGAGTAGAGAGAATTTAAGTTTTAATTTCACATGCTTTGTTATTTAGGTTGTTTTGCATAGATTTGTGCAGCAAAGAGACTTGTGATTTCTGAAAATACCTGCTCAGTGTTTTGGGACAGAAAGTTGTTCCACTGGTTGTATTTAACTGAGGCACCCTGTAAAAGCCTGACTTTTGGGTAGTAGTTTCATATGCTGCTGCCCTTCATGATTTTTCTCGTGTTAATATTGTAAAATCTGTTCTGGTGTCTGACACTACATAAAATAGGCATCCTAAACTAAATGTTTACATACAGGCAATAATTCAACATTTTCAATATTATTAAGGCAATAGGAAGACAAATGTTTTAAAATGCTACTAGTCCCATTTTAAAATTAATGTATATCCTTGGCATTAAATTCTTGTCTTGTTTAGAATGCAATAACTGTAAAATATTATGGTCTTTTTCTGTTTTCAGAAGTATTTGATTTGGGACATCTCAAACAACATATTCTACTCTTGAGATTGCTCATGTGTTGACAGCTTGTATGTGCTCATGTTTATTTTCTGATTAGATCAAAATAAAAATATGTGCAGCTAGACCGGTTTTAATGACTCTGAAGATATGCCAAGGCTCGTCCTCTTGGTGTCTGCTTTCCCATAAACCTGGTTAGAATCTAAGAGTTATTCTTCACAACGAATTTCTTTATTTTGCAACAGACAAAAATATTAAGGTACCTGATAAATGTGTGGGTTTCCCCACTCTTGTGCCATGGAATTTTTATTGAAAAACAGTTCTTCCCAAGCCTACTTTTTGTAGCAGCACAGCTTTGCATACAGGTCAGTATGCCTTTCCCTTATCCTTTATCCCACGGGTTCCATGGATTATATCCTCTGTGGTTGAATCCTTTCCCTTGTAGAGGTGATCCTTGCTTCCACCTCTGCTCTCATGCAGCTCAGATGTCTTCTGGTGTGTTCACAGAACTCACAGTCAGTCTCTCGAAATTTCATATACAGCCATAGCTTTCATTAGTGCTTTCCTGCTTTCTTTGTCATTTTCTGGGATCCCAAATTCTGTTGGAGTGTTTTCACTGTTAGTTGATGTCATTCCAAGAAATCTGTCACTCACAGTAATAGGACTGATCCCTTTCCTGGGTACTGAATATTAGGTGTTGCTGTCTTTTTATTTCTAATATAATGCATTCAGAAATGCTTAGCACACAGCTACAGGATTTTAATAGAAGGATAGGGAAGTCTGGTTTTTGAGGATGGGCGGTTTTATTTCCAATTACATTATCATGATGATGATCCTATTGCTGCACTCAGAAAGGCACTGGTATTTCACTGTCTGAATCCAGCTTTCAAGTGACTGTCTGGACCAATCTTTACCTTTATCAGGGAATGAGGAGTTTGTATTTTCTAAGGAAGTACTCTGAAATTTTCACCAGCAGAATTATTCAGGTAAATGTGCTAGTTTAGGTTTCTCAGAAAGAAGTGGTGAAAGGACTCAGTTGCAGTTAAATTTTCTCTGCTATTTAAAGAGAGGACAGTGTTCTTTCATAAGCATGAGATGAGTGTAGTCTGTGTGCTTCATGCTGTGTCTGCAGCATCAGCAGCCACTATCAGAGACATATTGCAAGGACTTCAGCTTAAAATACCAGCCATTAGCAAATCACTGACTTTCGTTATGAGTATCTGACTTAATTCTCAGTTCTCTGCAAACCTTGTTGCATCGAATCACAGTAGTTCAGTGCATCTTACAGGTGGTCTGACACTTCACATACTCGAGGTGGGATCTAAGGTTTTGCCCTCCCCAGCTGCCAGAAGGTGGTTGAAGCATTTGCAGCCCTGATTGGCAGCTTCATTTTACCAAGCTGCCATTCCCTGCAGCCTCCAATGGTTGCTAGGTGGGTTGAAGGTGTCTGAAGTCTGCTCTTTGAACCATGCCTGTCTTCAGCTTCAGCCGAGTATCCTGGACAGTTATCCATATTTTGAGCTTCAGATAAGTATTTGGTAGTCAAGAATTAACAACAACAACAAAGATGAAAAAAAACCTACAAAAAATATCCCAACACAAAAACGCACCACAAATATTTGCCTATGATGACACTTGTAACATTTCTTTGAAATGACTTTTTATTGACTTTCTAAGCATGCTCTTTTAGAGTTGCTAGGAGATGTGAATAGGTCCATGAGAGAGCAAAGCAGTTTCTTTATGAGCTCTACAGGAAACTCATGGATATTGCTGTTTTTCCCATAGTCTTGTTTTTACTGTCTTCTAAGCTTTTCATTTCTTCTGTCTTCTGCTCCCACAATGTAACATTACACAGATTCAATGATTAGTCACAACTTCATCCCTTTTCAGACACAGAGTTGTATAACTATCCTAATTAAACATGCACATGGTAAATTGCAAGCTAGAAAGAGCTGCCTGGGCTTGGATGATAGCAATTAAATGATTTATGTTTACAGGCATCAATATTTATCTTATGCCTACCGTCTGTCCTAGCTTGTCATCTGTGGTTCCATGTGTAGTTCTTTGGCTTTAGTAAGCAATCCAGATTCTTTTCTCTGGACACTGTGTTCTTGGCTGAGGAGAATATTGCTTTTCGTAAGATCATGAAGTAAGACCATATTCTGAGTTTCACAAACACTCTTACTCTTTCTGTCTTCACCTGAGGATTTTTTTTTTTTGCTAAAGTTTCAGAAATACAAGATTTCAAGGTGCTTAAAATAAATGAGTCACTGTCTCCTCCTGCCCCCAATTGTTCTCAAACAGGGAGTTCTTGCTAAAATTATTTAGGGTGATGCCCCTGACAAAAATACGGATGAACCAAGTCCTAGTTTCCACTGAGCTTCAGTATGTTAAACAGACACAATTTATTTTTCTTTTCTGCAGTTCTCCTTGGCTCTGGCAGGGTCAGAAGCAGCAGTAGCACTTTGGCTGTTCCCAGTTGAGTCATTTGGAATGCAAATCACTTTGCAGTGATGCCAGAGGTTCCCATTGTGCTGGGCTTTATATAAAACGCGTGACAGATTGTCAGCTTTGTCACATTCCCTGGGCAGCAGGGAATAGGTAGAGGCTTCAGCTTTGGATTCACATAGAACTGGACTAGTATCAGAAGATCTTTGTCATCTTTGCTTTGCAGATAACTATAAATCATGTTGGAATATTACACTGAGTGCTTTAGCTTGATATTTTGATACTAACATAATTTCTCAGTGCAAATAAATTCCTGCTAGGGAAGCTTAGCAGAACATGTGCTCTGGGGAATACAGTCTTCTTGTACCCTTCCCTGCTTTTCTTCCCTGTCTGAAGTAGATATGAAGAGCAGAAGTGAAGTCTGGGGAAAATATCAAGCAATATAAGTTATCTGCTCTTGGTTGATCTTGCCCTATCTGAGCTGCAGGGATTTGGGGTTGCAGGACCACGTGCTGCATCTAAATAGAGGGTGTTGCAGGGAGGGTATCTCTTGTGCTGTAAAAATGTGCTGCAAGTCTGGACAGGAACTATTTTCCCAACTGGGCAAATAGGAATCTGGGTAGATTTCCATGAAAATAAAGCTAGTAATGGACTTTTACTCTGAGATTTGCTGTCTATTAAATATCTTTGTTATTTTTGCATTAAACCAAACTTGGTACCAAAGTGTCTCTTGAGAGCTGGATTAAAGTTGATCTGTGTGTGTCTGTGCTATACTAGAGATTAAATAAATTGTGTTGAGTTTTCATTGCTATTCAAAGCTTTTGAATTACTGTGGCACTGTTTCAGAAATATTCAGAAGGAAACACTGAACTTTGTTTTCTTATTCAGTCCCGTGTTAGCAGGATAAGGCCTGAATGACTTTGCCATTTCAATTTTAAAGAAAGAAAAGTTTAAATTTCTTGAGGAAAGTAATTTGAGGGCTGTGGAATGTTGGAGTTTTTTCAATTGTTGTGCAAATTTTAATTTCTGAGATTATCAGTTTTGATTCTTTTGAGTAGCTCTGTCAGCACAATCCGCATCACCGTTAGTGAACTTAATAGGAAAACTGATGATGGTGACTATAAATGTTACTATTTAGCATGGTGAATTCAAAGAGTAACAAGAGAACATTTAAGGCTGTTGCACAGCTCTATTAAAAGTCCTAATTTTGGAAAATTATGTAGCTGTCGCCCTGAGTTGTTGTGCCCAGGGTTTCAAAGGTGCTGCTCTTTTGGCTCTTGAACATCATTTTGTGGATACAGTAGCTTCTTAAAAATTACATTGTGATTAAAAGACTTTGAACAAATGCCTTGTGTTAAAATAGGACCTCATGTTCTCGACTGTCACACTAGGTTCCCTGTAGCTTAAATCCACTCTAAATCCAGGATCTTGGTGCTGAAGTAGTTTGCCTTATACAGTTCTTCTCTGAGGGAATGTGAATTGGAGCAAGCAGATGGAGCAAGCAGATGAACAGATTTTGCAAGCATTTTGAATATAGATCTTGAAAGGGTTTTTAGTATTGGAAGCAAATAAGTCTGGATGAGTAAGAATGGAACTTCACAAGGGTTTTTTTCTTTCTGGCTTTGGTTTTTCTAAAACTTTTCTTTCTTTTAACTTAAGATTCCCCTGTGTTCAAGATCCTCTTTTTTTAATTAGCTCTTTGCTTTAAAACATAGGTGCTCTCTCTCCTCTATGGGTGATTTTGTTCTTTTTCAGCAAGGCTTATGGTTTTCCTATTATCCTTGTACCAATAATTTTCCCTTAGGACAGGAAATAGTCTAGAGGCAAGACACTATGAAAACAGATGGGCTACACATTGAAAATGGAGCTGATGAACCTGACAGCCTCTTTGCGATTCTATCAAGCGTGTCTTTGTATGGGTGATAAAATCAGCAGTCAAACTTCTGCCAAGTTTTTTCAATTCTCTTTTGCTTTGCAGCCACATAACCACGCAGGGGAACTTGCATAACTCTCCCAAGCATCATCCACAGCACTGCCTATACTGAGGGGGCTCGAGCAATATTCTCATATTCTCACTCATCTCCTAAATGTTTTTCTGAGAGTTGCCTGTTTAGGTGTATTCACAGCTTCAGATCTGGAACAAATGTACTTTTGAAAGCTTGTTCAGACTGCACACAGTAATTACAATGTGGGAAGTACTGTGTAACCAGCAGTAGAGATCTGTTACTATGTGTGGAGCTGCAGAGAGTTTGCATGTTAATGCCCTCATTTTAAAATCTGGGTTTGAAGGACAAAGCATGAGTAGAGTGCCCAGTAGCATGTTCCATGTGCCACAGATGGCTTAAATTAAAACCTTTTGAGTTGTCAAATGGCTTTGCATTTGGAAAATCTTGTGAGCAGCGTGACACGTTAATTTTAAATGAAATTAAACTTTTTTTCCATTTTTTACAGGAACTGGAGACATTGTTGCTGTCATGATTACAGAATCAAAGGTTAAGGAGATCCTGAATTACTTGGAAAAGAATATCTCTGTTCTGATGGCCATAGCAGTGGGGTCCCGTGTTCCTCCGAAGAACTTCAGTCGGGGCTCTCTAGTCTTTGTGTCAATATCATTCATTGTTTTGATGATCATTTCTTCAGCATGGTTAATATTTTACTTCATCCAGAAGATCAGGTACACAAGTGCACGTGACAGGAATCAGGTAAGGGGGTCTCTTCTTTTCTCTTAAGTTATGAAGATAAAATTTCTGTGTGCAATAATGAGTTGAGAACAAATAAGGAAAGCCCATGAACCTGGCGTTCAGAACCTCTTTGTTCCACGGCAGAGCTTGTTGCCAGATGAGAATTTTTATACAGCAAAGTGTTTTCATCCTGAGCAGCACTGGTATAGATCCTGTTACATGACAGGAAAGAATAGAACTGAAGCGAAATACTTGAGTTTTGGTTTGTGTAAGTCCAAAAGTAAGATGGATTCTGTGTTCGTTGAGTAATACATACTGCTTGTATGCTGGGAATGAGGAGGAAAGTTAAATTGTGAATCAGCTTGTGTAGTGTAGGAGAACACTGAGCAAATGTTACGAATTTTCTCCATGCTCTTAAGAATATGTTCTGTAATAGTTAAGGTAATTCAGAAATTGTACAAAAGTATTCCCAAACCATAATCTGTTATGAATTTTAGGGTAAAAAAACTAAGGTGCAGAGCTGCTTAGTGGTCTGTGTTAACTTTCAACTTTATTTAAGATCACCCTTGGTGAGGAGTACCTAATTCTCCTGGTCATATATTTTAACCAAAATTTTGTCCAGTATGCCTTTCTTACATTCTTTTTCAACTCTTAATTTGTTTAAGAACTGAGTTTTATATGGCCATACTCGGAGAGCTAGTCTAAATCAAGTTGTCAGCTCAAACACAGATAAACTTCAGAAGTAAATGTTTTACTAGTGTGGACTTAATGACCTTCCATAGTGTGCCTTGGCTTTTATTGAGAACCTCAGTAAACCTCAGGAAATCCACAGTGCCCTCTTTGCCCTGTCTCTCTGTCAAGGCTAACTTAGAAACTTCCTGACCTCTAGTCACTTGTCACCCCTTTCCCCCAAATTACAGCTGATACACAGCAGCTGACTGTGGGACAGGTCTTTGGTGTTCTGTCAGACCTAAAACAAATTTAAACTCACAAAGCCTCGGCTGTGGCACAGGATTTCCTTTTCAGTTACTATAAATAGTGTCTGATGCTGCAGGTCCCATGGGCATCCTGTAGATTTTCTTAAGGATGTCATTCTTAAATGACCACACTGTAGCCGTTACTTAGTGTGGTCCCTTGGGATAGTGAAAGTTTAAATATAACTGTAACTTAATGAATGTCTGTGGAATACTAAATTGTGCCTTCTCTATCCCCTACATGGCTTTAGGCTCCTTCTAAATGTCCACGTTTCAAAACAGTTGCTCCATTGGGAAAGCGCTCTTATGACCTTTTTTCTTTCTTTAGATTTTTACAAAGGTCAGGAGAAACTTGATGAAAATTTTATGTGGTTTAAAAAGCTGAGCGTATTAAACTTTAATAAGAAGGTGGCGACAGCTACAGCTTATTTTTAAAGAGCTTTGAGAGCTTTCACAAAGACTGTACTGTTAGTGATGAAATAACTTGGTTTAGGCTATGATCTTGCTTTTAAGTTATGTCAAGGTGCAAGTTTTTCTGTTTTTTACATCAAAGCTATCAAAAACTTGCTGTCTTTTGTAGATAATACAAGCAGATATTGGTATTTCACATCGTTATTCTTGTGCACTTCTGCCGGAGGTGTGAAACTCTTTTGCATGTGGAAGTGACCTTTTCCATCCAGGCAGTTGTGGGTTTTAAAAGCAAGCATATGCTGTGTGCCTGTGCCCTAAGTCAGCAAAATAACAAATCCTGAGAATTTCCAGTGTTAGCATGAAGGAGTATTTCTTAAAATTAGAAAATGGAAGAGATTGACCTCTTAAACGGAAGAGACGGAAGTTATTATTTAGCAAATCTATTTACGTAAAAGAACTTCAATATGTTGGAAAAGTTCTACTGAAATATTATGCTTTCAATGAGAAAATAATCTTTAAAACTTCTTGTAATGCATATACAATCACATGCAGTAGAATGAAATATAGATACTACCCACGTTTAGTTAGCTGGTAGAGTTGAGCATTTAAGTTAAATACCATTTCAGCCTCGTTCCTCTCTTAGTAATCACACTTTTGGTTATGCAGTAGTTATCTACTCCAGCAGTGTGCCCAGTGTGTTCTGTGTCATGAAGTACTCTGGCCAATATGCTTGTTCCAGGGCATGTGGTTTAGATTGGCTTAAATTGACCAAATTCTTGCATATTGAAGTTAGGGTGAGATTTCTGACTTTAGCAAGCATATAATTTCCCATCCCAGCTCTGTTTCTGATGCTGTGCTTCCTACATGGATGTAGTTCAGTAGCTGGGATTGTGTATCTGATTTTTTCAAATCCTTGTTCTAAAAAATATAAAACAAGAGCTGCTGTTCTGTGAAAACCACAAGGAAGAAAAGTGCTTACGTAATTCTAGGATAAGTGGTACAGTCAGTTGTGATACAGACTTCTGAGGTCGTTGTGTTTCTCAAATAAAAGCAACTTTCATTGCAGTTTGCATGCAGGGAAATGTGTAATACAGGGGGTACACCTTATGAAGGATTTGGGTTTCAGTTTGATAAATGATGGGCACAAAACCCCACACTGAGGAGAGGTTTTGAGTGCAGCATTCTGAGAAGCAGCCCATCTCTTTCAGAGCACTTAGTACAGGTTGGAGGGGAAAGAGAAAATACGTAACTTCTGGTTTTTATGTCATTTTTAAACCAAGTCTGATGTCTCATGTCCCTGAAGGAAGATGACACGATCTTTGTTACATTCAGTGCCCATCTCTGGGACCCCAGTGGGAAAACAGTGACAATTGTTCTTTATTGGCTGAGAACTGGGCATTTCAGTGGGAATCAGCACTTGGATGTAGAAAAGGCTCCTTCCATCCAGTTGTGGTGGTCATAAAGCAGCATAAACAGCAAAAAAATAATTTGGCCTCTGCATTCAGATTGAGGTTATCTTCAAACCAGTATTAATTTCAGCTTTATTTAAGTCTGTATTGGCTTATTTAGATTTTGTGACCCTGCATTTTTTTTCTTTTATGAGATTCTGGTGCTTTTGGGTAATAGCAAGAGAGAAACTAGGTTACACTGGGAGGAACTTTTGCATCTCGAAATAAGATCAGCCTACTTAGAGCTGAAATATAAAAATAATTCAAGAGAACAGTATATTACAGCACGCTGAATAAAAACCAGTATGAACAGAATATAATGGAAATCATTGTGAGGGGACATTGCTTCAGCTTTTGTCCTGCAACCTGGGCTTGATTAGTTTTGCACATCAATGTTGATTCATTTCTGTGGGCTTCTATACAGGCCATGAGTTTTATGCCTGTACTTGTGGAGAGCATTTGAGGATTCAACTGTTGGCTATTTTTCCTTCTCAACAAATCTCTGTGCTGTGTTTGCATTTTGTCTTGTGTGTTGGCCTGCTGCCATAGTGTGTATTGCAGTGGTATTATTGAGTCCAAATAAGTCATTGTAAAGGACACTAATGAAGCTTGTTTATCAGGGTTAATTTGTGTTCTCTTCTTTGTCACTTTATTAGCGTCGTCTTGGAGATGCTGCCAAGAAAGCCATTGGTAAATTGACAACCAGGACAGTAAAGAAGGGTGATAAGGTATAATAATAAGATTTCAACATGATAAACTTGAGCATCACGTTTAATTTTTTTCTGGGGAAACAATCTCAATTTTTTCTTTGTGTTTCTGATTTATGACTCTGCCTTCTTTGTTGGAGGCTTACTTTGTCCTGTGGCACAATATTTTGTGTAACTGTTAGTATTGATGTGTGCTGTAAGTCTGTATATTTCAAAGAAGGTTTTCTTGCTTAAATATTATTTGCACTCCATCTGGCAGCTGTGACTGAGGGTGGTTTTGTGTGCTGACTGACTGGGAGGGTGTCCTGGCATGAGTAGATAGGGCTGGCATTGTTTATGTGGAATTCTATAGCTTAGAACCTTATCATATGTAAGTTCTGTAAAGGAAAAATAAATTTAAAAGACAGGTAATTGAAGATAATCTCTTAAATAAAATACAACTATTCAGAAAGTTAAGAGGCAGCATAAAGAGAGATTTCAGTCAAAGTTACTCCAAGAATATTTCTTGCTAGTGTTCAAACTAAAATATATGGTGTGTTATGTCCTAAACTTTTTCCACTTTTGAGAGCAATATTGCTTTATTTTTGATTCTGAAAGGAAAAAAATAGTAAAAAAAATAGTTAATCTTGGTTAATTTTTTAGCTTTAATTTTCAAAAGGCAGGGGAATTCTGGCTATGATTTAATTTTTAAAATATTATTTCTTAGGGCCTTTTTATTGTGATTCCTTTTTTCTTTCTTATCAACACTATCAGCAGTGGGAGATTAGGAAGCGATAGGAGAATTTGCTTCCAGAGAGAAAGCAGAGAAGATGTCTTTCTGTTCTTCCTCCCTCCCTATGTAGTTCTATTTCAAAACAGCCCAATGCACTAAATCTTTTCTGGAATGGGAGAACATAGAAATTAGAGGAACGTTTCCATGTAAAACAATGCTGTTATCTTGACAGCATAAATTCAGAACTGGCAAGTGCTATGTAGGTTGCAGTACAGACAGCATGAGGTGCCTGTGCAGGTGAACAGAGTGGGAAAAACCTTTTCTTCCTGAGAAGAGCTGTCAGGATTCTCTGTGTGCAGCCCTGGCTGGTGCTGACCAGGAGGGGCTGTGGCCTTGCTCTGGTCCCTGTCTTGGTGTCTGGCTTGTAGTTGGTTGGCATCAAAAAGAATAATGAAGTTGAACTAAGAGAAGGCACAGCCTGTTTTGTGTCACAGGCCCAAACATTTTAAATATGTATTGTTGATGCCATATCTATATACAAATGAAGTCTCCCCTTTTCATTTGACATATCAGATTCAAAATATAATTTTAAAAAATCCTAACTTCTGGAAAACAGAAAAGAGAGGAGCTGGTCAATCAGTGATCCTCATACTCATGTCTCAACAAGAATGATGATAATTCTGCAAGTAAGCAGCAGACATAAATATGGGACTACTCTGCACTAAGTAAAATGTGCTCATTCTGGCTGTAAAATGAGCCCCAGCATTCTGTTTTGCCAAAACAAACAAAAAAAACCCTGGATGAAATAGAAATGTTAGCTTTAAGCTGGAAGTAAAAAAAAGGAAATCTAGGAGAATCTCCACTGTATTTTATAATGATTTCACTGAACATTAGAATCATCTTAGGCCTTAACTTATGAATCAGATGATTTACCAGCTCCAAGAGAGGGGAGTTTTGCATGTATGAGATGCTTTTCTTGCTTAAGTCACGTTGGGATGTAATAATCCAGTCATTGGGTTTATGGCTTAGTAACAGCCACTTGGCACAGTGCAATTCATGTACTAGTCACAACTACTTTGACATTTGTCATAGCCTCAACTCTTGACTTGAATTCTCATTCTATTCATTTTAGGAAACAGACCCAGACTTTGATCATTGTGCTGTCTGCATTGAGAGTTACAAGCAGAATGATGTTGTTCGCATTTTGCCATGCAAGTAAGATAATAAAGTTGCTTTGTTTGGAAACTGTTCTCTTTTGTTTCATTTCATGTAATAGGTACATTGTAATTCACAAATGCTTTTGTTGGATGTTTCCAGTCCTAATAACAGCCACTTTATTTTAGACTATGGTGCCAGAAGGTGTGAAGGTGGGTGCTGGCACTGTTAGGACAATGAAGATTAAACACAATTATACTAAAGGTATTGGCAGTGGAACTATTGAGATTGCAGTGAGGTGGAGGGGTGCAGGTTTAAGGACCAAGTGATGAGCAAACTCAAAAAACTGCAGTATATGAGCCAGGTACAGCTGCAGCATTCTGCACTGTAGATGTGCAACAACTGGCTGCTGGTTTTTGAAACTGTAGGGAATGGAAATGCAGTCTTTGCAACCTTCATACCTCCTGACATTAGTCAGCCACTGTGCTGTCATCTGCCTTTGGTCTCTTCAAAGCAGTGTGATCTTGGCTTGTGTCTGAAGATTTGTACTTGCTGGTGATTCTGCATTTTACTGCTTAAAATGTAACAACTTCCTTCCCCTTTTATAGCATTGTGTTGACATTTACAGGTTTTTAGTTTGCTTCCATTCCAGTTCCATTCTTGAGTTGTTTTGGGACATTTTCTCTTTAAGAGATGCTTTTAAATACTTTTCCACCTGGTGGTTGATTTTGATGAATCATACATTTTGGTAGCATTAAGCATTACCAAGGACATCTTTCCCTTGTGTTCTGAAATGCAAAGCTTTCTCCTCATCTCCAGGCACAAAACTCACATGTAAATTAGGTTGTATATATGCAGCAAGATCCAGTACCTTGGCTTGTGCCTGGCACATAAATGATTCTGCATGATACTCTAGGAGCAGAAAGTCATGTGTTGGAGTCAATCTCCAGTCAGGCAGCAGCAGCACATAAGAGCTCTTCTAAATCCTCCTGCAGGCTGTTCTGAATAGTTTGAATATCTTCTAATGTGCAGGGTATTTCCATAATCACAAAAGGAAAACAGTACTATTTTCCATCTTACTGATCAAAATGTATGTGCATTATGCTTCTGTAGCCAAAAATCTGATTCAGTTTACTGTTCTCTGTGTTCCTTACCTCTTGGACAGCAGGAAACAATGACCTGTTTTAGATTCTCAGTGTTGTTTACCTAAAATACCCTACAAGTGAACATTTAGAAAGTGTTATTTAAATATTCAGGAATAGAAGAGCTTAGATTGTAAAGATTTGTGTGCTTTTGGTTGTGTGGATATATGTGCAATTTTTTTTTTTTTTTACAATTCAGTCATTTTTACTCAAAGTTAATGTCCTCTTACTACTCCCAAGTGTAAAGTAAATATTTCAGGGTTACATCATTTATTGCAATCTCAAGCGAAGGTTGTGTAGGTGAATTAAGCCCTGCTCTTTTGATATGTTATGCAGAAGGTAGTCCAGAAATCAGAGGAGGAACTTCTGGAAATTGCACACCAGTTTTGGACCACTGAGATGATTGTTTTGTAAGCTGCCTCTTTAGAAAGCTTTTCCTGTGTAGTTCTACTGTGAGACTCAAGGACATGGAATGAAAGGTCACAAGTCCCACTCTTCTGTGCCTTTCTCTAGACTTAACGAAGGGAGATCCTTGCCAATGAAGAGAGAATGACTCTTCCCTGATAGGAAAACAGCTGTTCCCACTGAGCACAAGGCAGAGTTGGGATTAAAAGCCAACTTCCTTAGTTAAACAACTTCCCCTTTGCAAGCACTTGATATGTTGCTGATATCCACAGATACAATACAGACCATTTAAACAAAGTGGTCACTGATTTATTTTTTTATTAAAAAAAAAAGAAAAGTCCTTTTTCTTCAGACACCTTTGTTGAGCCGCAGCCCTGCAGACAGGAAGCTCTGGGCTCTCAGGGATGGTTACAGCTGTTCAGGGAGCTGCATGCAGGTGCACCTGGCTGCCACCTCAGCACAACCTCCCCAGTGCAATTTCCCATGCAAAGGGGAGATCAAGGCTCTTGTGTAGATCATTTTCTGTTCTGTTTTGCACAAGAATGTAAGGTCAGTGAAGGCTCAGATTACATTCCTACCAAAGGCTGTATGACAACTTTTATGTTCGCTTTCTACTTCTTTTTTACATCTCACTTTTCATTTGCTACAGCCAAGCTTTTAAGTTAAGTGTAAAACCATCTAGGCTAGACACAAACAGTGAGATGGATGCTTTCTGAAAGACATTTTTATATTTGTAGATGAAAAGCCAGCTAGTACCTTCAAAGATAGGCCCAATAAATTTCAGATTCCATGTGAGATTTTTCAGTCTTCAGTACCTGAGATGCTTCTCCCCAAATCTTGTTATGGAGGTTTAACTCCTTTCTACTTCCTTATATTTCAACCCTCAATTTTAGTGCAGCATGCAATGTTAGTTTGAAAAAAAGAAAAGAAAAAAACAGCACACAGACAATGAAACAAAGCCTACTAGAGAGTTTCTAAGCCAGGTAAGAAAATAAATTGCAAGGAAACCATGGAGAAAATTACTTGACCAAGAAGAAGCAAATAAAAGGCTAGAAGTTCTAACTGTGCTTGTTGGGGAAGCTGTAATCATTAGACAGTAGGAATCACTGACATGTGACATCTTGGCTGCTTTCATCAATGTAAAAGTAGCCTTTCCCTTTAGTAGCACAGTTGTTCTCTGCAGTTAAGTGTTGTCTGTCACACTGTGCTTCAGCAGAGGAATCTGGTCTGGGCAGACACACAGCAGGCAAAATCTACCAGCAGCTGAGCAAGTTGCACCTAAAATTCTGTAGCGAAACACCACATTTGTGACGTAAAGTTTTGTGACATGTGGGAAATTGTGGCAAATTTAGAAATAAAGTGAAGTGAAAATGGTAGAAATTCAACTGCATTGTTTGCAAGAGTTCATTTTGTGCTTCAGAGAGAGATGTTCGGTACCAGCAGCCTATGGACATACCTATAGCTTTAGTGTACAGAGGGACAAGCAGCCATCAGTTTCAGATTTCCATGCTTGAGGAATGTGTCTTTTGTGAATGTCATTATGTAAGTGAAAAATAAGCAGAGGAAGCTGGTGTCAGAGGGATCCTAGCAAAAGACAAACCTCATGGACAATTTTCCTTATTCAGATAATTTTATTCTACCATCACACTGTTGCATCTAGGGGCTGAACAGGCACTCGGTGAAAAGTGATCAGGAGTGGGTAGTGTGAAGGATTAGTGAGAGATAAGGGAAGGGGAGACCAAAGTGACACATTAGAGAAGAACAGAAAATGACATTGGAAAGGGCAGAAAGATGGCCAAGGAAGGAAGGAAGGAATTAACAAGATAGGAAAATAATTAAAAGAGTAGTGAATACTATAAAATAAATGGCTTTTGAGCCAGAGTCTTAATTCCTGTCCTGGCCAAGAAGGAAGAAATTAACAAAAGTGACTGAACTGGATTTTCAGATTTTCATGTTTGATTCTGTGCTGCTGCAAATAGCTGCCTTTTTAAGACCAAATTAACATAGAGTCTTGATGGCATCCTTTCTGCTTCCTGCAGTGCCTTGGACCCCAGGGCCAGGAGAGCAGGTGCCTCCAGCAGTAGCCAAAGAACCTGCTTTGCAGCAGCAAAGGTCCCTTTGGTGGGATGAGCACTGCACTGAGAGCAGGGAAGGGTAGTGAGCTCTAGGGAAACAGCACTCGTAAATCGTTCAACCCTTCTCCTTTTCTGATGTGTGAATTTGGAGGCCTTACACTACCAAAAGTGATTCCTAACTCACTTTCTCCCCTTTGAAATGCTGCAAAGAAGCCGTGTTGTACAAGAGTCAGTGTTTATTACCAGCTGGAGGGCAACTGGATTGAGTGTGCTGACAGAGTGGAAAAATACCTGCAGGTCACCTGCCTGGAGTTGTGCCCGCATGGGAGACTCCGTCACTGCTGCCTGCCTGGCTGCTGGCCCAGCAGAGGCTGTGCCACACCTGACTCCCCAGCGTGTGGCTCCTGCAGGAATATCATCAGCTGTCGTGACCAAGAGCAACTCGCTGGGAACTCGTCACGTTTATAGCCTTGGAATACCAATTACAGAAATAGGAAGATGGAGGAGGTTTATGAGAGCAGAAATTGCAGGGGCTTACTTTGTCAGGGTGTGGTTTTAAAATTATTGTTTGCTGTCGTCATTGCTGTATAACTGCTTTTTAACTCTTGCAAACAGAGAAATCCAGACACAGCCTGAGCTACAATGATGCTATCAGCAAAGTTTTTAAGAGGTAGAGAAACTGTGTAAGTAGTAGGCAGAGCCATGCTTTCTAAATCAATAACCTTTGGAGGACTGCACTTCTTTGAAACACATTAATAAACATCCTTGAAGATTTAGGAACTAAAAGCAAAGAATTAGGAGGTCATAAAAACAATTGGGCTGTGCATATAAATATATCAAAGTGTTAATGACTTTTTAAAATAACTCATAATATTTCATGGATGCACGTTGGCATCTATATCAGTCACCTGCTTCACTTGATCTGAGTGCTTCTACAGCACTGATTAGCCAATAATGATATAATAAAGCTGTTTTCATACTTCTGTGGAGTCTTGATGTCTGCTCTTGCCCAAAATATTAGATTTTCAGGTTTGTTCTACTTTAAAAAATAGACTCCAGAGGCTTAAAACATAAGCAAATAAAAGTCATAATTTGCCTAACACAGAAAAATAGCATCTCTGTGTGTTTCAGAATATTTCAAACCATTATGTATCACTCAGAGTTTCTAAACATTGTTTCCTGTATTTTCATGAGTAACAAAGGGAATGCATTAAGACTTAATGATAGTAGAAGTGAGTCTATTTTGGGTGAGGATTTCAACAGGAGGCACTGTACATCCCCTGTTTTTTGTGATTGCCAGCTTGCTAGATGACATAGGCCAGCCAAGTGGGTAGCTGGGGTTCTTTAAGTTTCTATTCCTGTGTTGTCTGGGATAGAGATAAGCAAAATTATTTTGCTTCCTGTCTATCTTCTGTTGACTATTTTACACCCTAATTCTGCATCTTTAGTTAGTACAGGTAGGACGTATAGCTGTAGCTGCCTAGAATTTCATTATGTTGATACTCTTTAGTCCCTCCATCAGCCTGAGTAGACATAGACAATAATTATATACTGTCTTTTGCCATGTTAACAGTTTCAGGTTGCTTTCCAGAGATTTAAGAGAGAATTATCTGGTAACGTGTCGTTTGGTCTCTGGTTTTAAAATCCCAAGGGGATTAAATCCCATAGGGAGCAAAGAACTCCCAGATTCCATGACGAGCTTTCTGAGGCACAGAGCACAACTGTAACCCGAGCAAGGAGGGGACAGAGAGAGTATCTCAGCTTTATGCTACCCTGGGGACACACATGGCCACCTCTTCCAGAACCTGCTGATTCCTCAAATAGATGGCAAGACCTGCTTGTTCTGCCCCTGCCCCTTTCCCTGCTGGCTCCAGAGCAGAGATCTTCGCTGACTAAGCAGGCCTTGTAATTGCTGATCTTTGTCATGATCACCAGTCCATCGTGTTTGGGTGTGCCTGCTTCTTGCTCTGCAGTCAGCACCACTGGAAATGAAGCATCAGGGCTCTTATCATAGGAATTAACATAGGCAGTTACTCAGACTGGGTTATTATGAGTATTTGCTAAAGCTATATTGGGCAGACAGTCTTGTGATACCCATTCCTGCCATGAATATGCTCTGAAAAGTTCTTTGCCTTTTGAAAAGCTAAGAGGGCATTTCCTTTGCTTCCTTTAATTTATATGCCTTGTTTTGGTCTCTGCATAGTCCTTCCTTGTTATACTGGTTTATATCAATCCCAACACTTACATTTATATTCATGTATGTGACTAAGATTTTGAATGCAATGTAGGAGGCAATTCAGACTGTTGCCTATTGCAGAGTTCCCTGCTGTGAAAGTAGGAGTCCAATTTGCCTTTCCATCTCTGAAAGCCTAGTTTGCCTTTCCTTTTATTTTTATGGCAACCGTATGGTCATGGACATGTTTTCCTTCTTGATATCAAGAAATACTGATGGCAGAGAAAGCCTTCTTTCTACTTCAGTGTGTTTATAAAAGCCTTTTCAAAGTCAGACAGGAGTGTGTTTGTGTTGGTTCCACTGACTTGTGAACACAATTGACAGCTGATGGGTCTGTGCTCTTCCTACCAAGTTTATGCTCACATTCTGCATCAAAACTGAGACAAGACTATAGACTGTAGGTTATGGTGGAAATGGCATTACCTTGATTCTTCTACCTTACATCTACTACTCACATCCACAATAAAAGGTGGTGAGGAGGGAATAAAAATCTTCAAGTGTTTCCTCCTAATTGAAATATTAGTAGAGTGACAACAACAAACAGTGTTTTTTAATTTATTTTTTAATTATTGCAATTAGCAAGAACACTGGCAATTCTAAGAATTGCATGTATTTTAAAATTAAAAAAAAACAGCTTTCCAAAAGTTTAAGTAGTTTCATTGTGTAAAATAGAATTGTTTGCAAATTATGTATGTGCCTTCTCTGTTCTTCTAGGCACGTGTTCCACAAAGTCTGTGTGGATCCATGGCTCAGTGAGCACTGTACGTGTCCAATGTGTAAACTGAACATTTTGAAGGCACTGGGAATTGTGGTAAGTTGCTCGGAAGAATTCTTCTTCCTCCCATGTCTGAGACCCAGAATAGAAAGAATAATTGTAGGGGAGAAAGAGGGAAGGGTGTTCCAGTACCCTTACTCAGAAAATATTTGGGGGTTTTTACAAATTTCTTTTGTGCTTTTTTTGTTGTTTTTCCTTCTTTCCCTCGTTGGTAGTTGAGAATTTATTGTTATATTTGCATTTTTGACAAGTGTCTACTGGAAATATGCTTGATTCTCTGTAATCTTCCTTTTTCTCAAGTCCTTTCAACTCTTCTTTGTTAAATATACTCTCTAAATCTCTTGTTCTTGTGGTTTCCTGTAGGCAGTCTTAAATTTGCACATTAAAAGGCCCGCCCTAGCCAAGGCCAGTGGGTTTTCCTCAAGCAGCTCATGTCTTATGGGATCCCCGAGGACTGCTTTCATTGACCAGTTCACAAAGGGATAGCAGTGAAACCTCAAAGCAGATTTTTTTAATCTTTCCTGTATGAGGAAAAAATTATGAAGTGGGAGTGATGCTCTTTTCAAAGTAAGAGGAGAACATATGGAGAGACTGTCTAAAGTGGCTTTTGATTCAAGACAGTGAGAATAATCAGGCCTTCATTTTTGGCTATGTCAGTCACAAATTTGCACATTTCCTAAGAAATAGTAGCAGATATTTTGTGTATGATCTGTTTTTGCAGTTAATAACATCCCTGTGTTTTTAGAAGAAGATGCAGAATTCAGAGTTTGTCATGGTTGTGGTAAACCATACAGGGTTGATCATTCATGTGTTTTTCACCTGTGTGACCTCAGGACAGCCACAGCAGCTGAACAAAGAGTGTGTGTGGTTCCATTGGATGTCAGGGTGTGCTGCATGCAGAACATTCCCCACTGTAACGTGGAGCTGTGTTTTTTGCCAGCCCAACGTGCCGTGCACAGATAACGTCGCCTTTGACATGGAGCGGCTGACGCGGGGGCAGCCGGCCAGCAGGCGCTCGGCGCTCGGCGACTTCGGCACCGACAGCTCCCTCAGCCTGGAGCCCCTGCGCACCTCGGGCATGTCACAGCTGCCACAGGACGGGGAGCTGACGCCAAGGTCAGGAGAGATCAACATTGCAGTGACAAGTAAGTGTCCTTCGGCTCCTGGTGCCGTCCTACGGCTTCCATGGTGTGTGTGTGTCCCTCTGTGCTGCAGGGCCCTGGTGATGGATGTCCCTGCAGGGACAAAGGTGACCTCAGTGTCTCTGCAAGAGGCATATGCTCCTTATTGGAACCAATAACTCTAGGTGTGACAGTGCCAGCACTTCTATTATTAATGGTATATCCATTTAGATCCGCATACAAAGAACCCTGGATGAACTGAAATGGCACCAAAATAACCTTCCTGAATTCGGTAACCAGCACAAGAAGCTGGATTGCCAAAACTGTTACTTATCCCTTCAGAATACTTTACATGCAATAATTTATACAAATATAAATATTTTAGCTGATAGGTATTTCTGCAGACGTTTTTTCCCCTGAGAACCTTGCTACTGGAATTCTGATGTCACTTAGCAGGTGTTTTTTCTTACAAAATTTGTGACTTAAAGAAGCATTTGATGTGCCAACATTTGAGTATTGTCCAAGTGTTTTATAACATCAGAAAACTGTTCCTGCACTGCTTGAAAGCTCTTATCCATAAGAGCAGCATGGAAAATTTTCACTTACTGGAATTTACCTAGGGCTTTTAATGCACAATAGCACTATAATAAATACAGTATCTGTGGAATTGCATCCGTTTTCCATATGCTGTACAGTCTCAACTTGATGCATGAATGGTTGTTTTTCTGGCTGAATTGAAAAATAGAATCCATGCAGTACAACAGTCTAATTTTCTCCTTGTATTTTGTTTATGTGCGTCTGTGATCCAGATTTTGAACTTAGTGACACTGGTTGCCAGTGATACATGTATACAAGGCAGTGAAACCAATGCAGTTCATTGAGAGTGTTTCTTTAGATGCTGTAGCAAAGTAAATGTCTCATTAAAAAAAAAAACAAAACCTCACCTCATGGAAAGCGTAGCCCATACCTAGAAATGTCCTGATCTGAGAGGGAAAAATCCACATACAAAATCTGGGTTCTCCGCAGGGCCAATAAGTCACTTTGCCATCCAGTGTTGAACCTCTGGTTCACCTTGCACTCAGTTGTGTTGAACAAGAACAGATCTATTGCTGTGCTGCTCCCTTGTCATGGGTGGGAAAACTGTAGTTTTCACTTTTTACTAATTGCCTTTTCCGAAGGTGTTTTTTACTGTCTGTTCCCAGCTCTAGTGGTGCTTGTGCACAGATGGGATGCCAGGGTAAAGCAAGAAATAACCACCAACAGTTCATTCTGACAATGTGTATAAAGTAAAGCTTTAGAAAGGGCTCTTGAAATGCTTGTATTTTATGGATGACACATGGCATTCTTTGATGCATGACAGTTAAACCAAAAGCTGTTCAGCAACAGTGTTTGTATTCTGAACTGTTACTGTATGCCAGGTTGATCCTGGGGAGAATTTTGAATACTGAACATTCTTTAATAGACTTCTTTGTGTTACTTTTTATTTAATATGTGTATGTGTCTACCCTAGTATGGAAATTATTTTTCCATGGGTATATCTGTCTCTTAAGTAGAAAACTGTTGTTATATTTTACTGTTGAGCAATCCATCCTGATTTTGTTGGGTTTTAAATAACACTATAACATAAATCCAGGAGGGAGGGGGAAAAGACACAGTTGAGGTGTGACAGTACTTGGGGTGTGTTTGTGTGAAAAAGCTGCATCTCACCAAACCTAACCCAACCTGACAGTCATCTTTCTGACTTGGGGGTGGACAGAGTTTTCATTACACTTTCCCTTGATCCTGCATTTCACTTTACATTGTTAAGTAACTTCTTTACCACTAACCCTTGGGCTCGGCCAGGAAGTACTGTTTGTGCCATGCTTTTCTTCTGCACCTCTCTCCACTTCTTCTTTGCTAGCCTTCTCCCGTCAGTAACTCTGTGGCTTAACCTCCTTCTGCTTCACCTCCTGGGGCCGGTCATGGCTTAGAAGCCTCTTGCCTTCCGCCAGTGGTGTTTGAGGGAGATATTGGCATCGCTTTCTCCCACGAGTGATTTCCTCCCTTTCCTTTGTCAACAGAAGAATGGTTTATTATTGCCAGTTTTGGCCTCCTCAGTGCCCTTACACTCTGCTACATGATCATCAAAGCCACAGCTAGCTTGAATGCTAATGAGTAAGTAAATACTCAGATGTTTCTGTGCGTTTCTGATGGGGGTGTGTCATGGACAACATTGGGAATAAATACCAAGAGAAGGGGGAATGTGTAGTTTTCAAGGAGTCAAATTAATTTCCTGCTTTTCTCAAATGTGAGTGTCTCTGTTAACAGCAGGTTTCAGGGTAACATGTCAAGTCCCTCTTAACTTCTTGTTTAGCTCGATTGTCTGAGGAAGTCTCTTTGCTAAGTGGAGACATGAAAAGGGGAAAAGAGAGAATATTTATGGTCAGTTTTTGATCAGTGCTCTAGGTAAACGTTAGATTTCTGACACTAAATTCCTATGTTTAAAATTCACTTGCCAGAGCCAAAACTTACTACCAGCAGTTACCTTTTACCGTTTTAACCTCAATTTTATAGTCAAATTTCATAGTCAAAAAATTAATCCTGTATTCCTAGTTTGCACACTTTCAGCTAAGGGAGAAAAAGAAGTCTTTAAATGGAAAACTACCTTTTTCCTCTTAGGTGAGAGAGCGATGAAAGCAGTGAATGCAGTACTGTTTCTTCTCTCTTAAATGAAGGGATGCTTGCTTCCATGCTTTCTTAACCTATGTGGAAACCCCTCAGCCTCCCTTCAGGCAGGCTGGACAAGAAATTACCCTAGCAGATGACTTTCAGGTTATTTTTTTATAATTCTATGTGTGGCCAAGTATAAATCTATTTTGCAGATCTATTAACTAGGTACAAATAGTTATTTTCATGTAGGTGTACAGAATATCTGGGCTCAGGATATATGTTTAATCTTAATTATTTATTTGGGAAGGTAGAGTTTCAACATGTTTCTTTGTCTCTGAACATCTTGACACAGCTGAGTTTCCATTTAAGTGCTGATCTCTCTACCAGAAGTGAGGTGAGATCCAAAGAAATGCAGCTGGGAAATGGAGCTTTATAAACATTTTCTTTGGGTTTTTTTTCCTTTGAGATAAGAGAAGGAGTTTGGAGGGGTTTTTTTTCTATTTGGAAAGTATAAAATGTCCTCAATAAGATGGAAACATGTCTAATAGTCTCCAGTGTAAAATTATAGGCATCTAATAGTCTCCAGTGTAAAATTTTAGGCAATCTCAAGCTGATGATCTTCAGGAGGGTCCGTAATATTGGTCATCAGGAATTTTTGATTACCACTAATTTGCAAATCTTCCTCCTCTTTTCATTTTCATTTTCATTTTCGTTTTCCTCATTCGAAAAGGGCTTCATGAAGACTTTAGAACTTCAAAAAGCCCTATCAAGTCTACTGATTTTTTTTTTCCATTTGTCAAAATCTTGAAGTTGCAGTTACCAGTCAGCAACTTGGCGGCAGAGCTGCAGCTGGACATAGTTAATCTTTAATCTGCCTGGAAAAGCAGCTTGGGAAAGCATGGGACAAGATGAGCTGCAGAACAGGAATGTCTGCATTGCTGGGCACTTGTACATCCTTGGAAAGGAGGAGGAGCTGGAGCCCATGAAGTCTCATCCAGATGTGGGCACTGACAGCAGCTGCATTTCTGCCTTTCCTTGCAACTCTTCTTTTTGTTGCTCACTGGGATCTGGGACTGTTATTACTGCAAGGACAAGCTGCTGCACATTGGCAGGGACTTTGAGCCTCCAGCAAAGTGTTTTCACAGTGATATTCCCTCAGTACAAACAAAGGGTGTGCTGATACAAGGAGAACTCCTTTTCTCAGTGATAGGAATTGAAATGCAAGCACATCGAGTGTGTACTTGAGACAGACTTGAGAAAACTCACAACCTAGCAACCAGAGCTTCAAAAATCACTTGTTTGTGTAACTGAGGTTCTTGGCTCTGGCCTTTAACCTCAGCAGCTCTTCATCTGAATCCTTTGGGATCTGAGCAGCCTCCACAAGTGCTGCTGGCTTCGACCACTCATTTTAGACACTTTAAAATGACACTAATGCTAAGATTTATTGTTTCACTGACACCTTCCCAGTGCCAGACAAAGAATATCCTGAAAATCATGCCAGATATATGGCAGCTCCTTCTCACTGCTTTTTCTATTAAACAGCATACCTGCTGTTTATGCTGCTCTCTATGTAAAAAGCAATGCTGGCATGCCCTGCCTTTCTTATGGTAGTGTTTCAAGAGGAATCTGAGGGAGTTTTCTTATTGAAAAACAACAGTAGCAAAAATGAGGCCATGTAATATGCTGATGCAAGTGAAAGACCGGAAATTCTGCTTTAAAAGACTTACCTAAAAACATATCCTGTACCTTGTTTTCTGCTATGTCCTTCCCACAGCTTAAATATAGTTATTTAGAGCAATAGTTCTGGAGTTGTGAGTATATACATACTTAGCTGTGTATATGTATGTTTGTGTGTATGTATAAATACACACACATGCATTTTTAAATAGTTGTGATAAAAGTAAACACTGTCTAAGTGATAAAATAAGGAACCAGATGCTTTCTCTTTGTCTCAAAATACCCTTATTACAGCACCAGTATAAAAAGTTTTAGGCAGTGTTTGAAAGGAACAGAAGTAGCACCACTTAGAGAAAGTTTCCAGTAGCAGATGGAATGTCCTCAAAAGCTTAGAAGTGCTCAGACCTCTGGCTGTCCTGTAGGAATGATGTGACAAATACAGACATCTCTTAATGCTCTAGCTTCGTATAATTAGTCATTTTTCACCAACTTATTTTTACAGGATTTTTTTTTTTTTAGTATTGGCAGTATTAACTTTAACATAAATATTTTGTTCCTTTTTTCTGCCCTGCAGAGCAGAATGCTATTGAAGAAACGCTTTCCGGCCGATTGCCTTGGAGAGAGACACCTATTTTTATGCATCATTTATCGATCATGCAGCACAAGCAATTATTTAGTACATTCTATTTTTTCATAAAATTTGCTGATGCCAAAGCTTTGTATTAAAGAAAAAGTGAAGAAATAAAAAAAACTTTAATTATGAAATCTTACTCTGTGAGAATTTCATTTTTCTTGGGCTTTCTGTGTTAGTACTCAAGTCTGAGAGGGTTTTGTAAATTTTACAAAGTGCTTTATTTCCTTTGAAAGATTTAATCTTTGCAGATCTCTGTTATTCTCTATTCATTTGGGACACAAGCTAAGTAGTGGAAATCTCATGCAGTTCCCTTGTTATGATGCCAGTCAAGTGACTTAACTGCCACTGAAGTGACTAAAAAGTGTTGTTAGCAATCATTCAACATCAACTTGTTAGGCAAAAAAGCTGGGTCAAGCTGTCAATTCTGCTATAATGGACTTACCTCGACTCCAGCTGAGAATTAATTTGAAATAAGAACATTTTCTCAGTTTCTTCTCCTGTAACACTCCCAGTTGCCCTGTGAGCACTGCAGTATGATTTTTGCCTTGAGACCAGGCATTGCTGAAGATTTGCAATGCTGTTGTCTCAAAACACAAATCATAAACCTTTTCTGTCTTTTACTTTCACCCCACCCTCCTTTTGATAAAAGTGAAGCTGCTCTAAACCACTTCTTCCTTCCAAATAACAAGTGAAAATGCAGCATTTCCCCCGCTGTCATGTGTGAAGCCTCCTTTCATGTCAGTGGAGGGGGTTAGTTTTGGTTCAAATTCAGATCATGAAAGATTGATAACGCTCTTCAAGGTAGAAACTCTGTGCAAGCATGTCCTTTCTTGCCACAGCTTCTGTACTGATGAGGAGACAGAGGGAAAACATCTCCCCTCACTGTCCTCGCTCAGTCTGTTTCATGCAAGTTATGCAAGCCCTGTGTGAGTAATTTCACAACAGTCAGTTAAAACACACGGGCCTGAGTCGCAGCCAAGTGCTAATGCTTGACTTAACGAGATGGGTAAATGAAGGCAACAAGTAGGGAAGGAAAAAGTAATTGACAGAAGTTAAAAACTATTCTGCGTCGGTTGTTTTTGTTGTTCTCGGATCAAGATGTAGAAAGTGAATGCTTTATAATTTAATTAAATGAACAGAGAGAAGCAATTTTGCTGTAAGATTTAATTTTTTTATGTACTGGGAACTAGAGGATTTAATTTAATTTTATTTTTATGTATAGGCACTTTTAGAATTTAGGAACACAGCCAGATGCTACATTAAAATAGTTTCTTAATTCTTATTTGTCCATCAGGCTTCAGCTGAGAAGGCAGCTTTTATAATAAGCAGTGAAGAATGTGATAGCTTCAGTGCATTTAATAGAATTCTTCTTCAGTGTGTCCTTGTGAAATTCTGAAAGAAATATGGAAACAAATCAATAGAGCCGTAAGTGCGTTTTGAAAGACTGGAAAACCCCAATGGACTTACTCATGAAAAGAAAAAAAACCTCAAACATTCTGTGTTTGAGGGCTGTGTGCTTGTAACGTACAGCATGTGTCAACTGAGTGTTGTTGCCAAAAATGGAGGAATGTGGTTAGAGCATGATTTAGAGAACAAGATATGATACATGTTTTTTTACTCATCTCTCAACAGCAGTAGTAAAACTGATAAGTTTGTGCTTGTCTCCTGAAACAAAATTCCGTAAGTGCTGTTTAATGCTGTTGGGCAGGGACCGCGTGAGCAGTGCAGTGACCCAGATGCAAAAAGCACCATAATAGTTCCAGTTCATGTTTCTTCTTCAGAACAGCAGCAGAAGGAGAAGTTGAGTGATATTTGGAACAAAAGGGTTGACAGGACTTTTTAGTGCATTTCCCTCCATGGAAGATTTGAATAACTCAGCATCATCTTTTCTAGTTTTTCTTTTGAGCCTCTATCAATTGTCTCAACAAAGTGTCAATAATGATACAACTTTTTATAGGTTACTTAGAGGTCAAGCAATCAGTGCCTGTATATCTGTTAATGAAATAAATGTGTTCAAAGATGGCCTCTACATCATCCCAGAAACTTTTTTTTTTTTTACTTTGGATAGACAGAAGAAGGAAATCCCCAAAGTTTTTCATAGAATCATAGAACCACTTAGGCTGGAAAAGCCCTCTAAGTCAAATCATTAACCCAGCACTGCCAAGCCGACCACTAAACCATGTCCCCAAGTGCCACATCTGTATCTTTTAAATACCTTGATCCAGCCTTTCCAGATCCATCTGTGGGGTCTTTCTGCCCTCCACAAGATCAACCCAACTTGGTGTTGGCTGCAAACTGGCTGAGGGTGCACTCAATCCCCTCATCCAGATCATTGATAAAGGCATTAAACAGGGCTGGCGCCAGCTCTGAGCCCTGTGGATGTAAGTCCATTCCCCATTGCTCTCTGGGCTGCTCTCTCCAGCCTGTTCTTAACCCATGTATGGTGCACCAGTCCAAGCCATGGCAGCCAGTTTCCAAGGGAGTGCTGTGGGACACATTGTCAAAATCTACCAAAGTACAGGTAGGCACATCCACAGCCTTTCCTTCATCCACTGAGTGGGTCACCTTGTCACAGAAGACCAGGTTGGTCAAGAGGACCTCTTTTTCCTAAACCCACAGTGGCTGGGTCTGACCCCCACTTGTCCTGGATGTGCCATGTGATGGCACTAAAATGATCTGTTCCATGGCCTTCCCTGGCACCAAGGTCAGGCTGACAGGCCTGCAGTTGCCCAGACCCCCTTCCAGCTCTTCTTGCAGCTGGATGTCACATTTGCTGACCTCCAGTCAGCTGGGACCTCTCCAGGTAGCTGGGACTGCTGGTAAATCATGGGAAGTGGCTCTGTGAGCACCACAGGGCTACCCCAAGGAGTCTCCCTCCTTGCCTGTCCCTTCTGAAAAGTTTTGAGCCATCTGTTGCAGCACTCTAGTTGTGCCAGTCATCCCACCATGTCTGCACAATGGTAACCATGTCTTTCAGGGTCTTCTGAGGAAGCACATCCCTGCTTTACAAGGCTGTAAATCAACAATCAGCACTGAGTGCAAAACTCCAGCCTGCCCCCTGCCTTCTGAGCCTTGCTCAGACTTGACCTCTTTTATCTGAAAGAGCCATTTGAGGTGTGACTGTTCATGCATATGGAAAGCAGTTGCTTTAAAGTCTTCCTGCTAAGCTGGCTTTGAGGAAAGAGTGCTATATGAAATAGTTCCACTCTTGTTTCTTAGCTGAGAGGGTGTCTAAAACAGATTAAGGTAAGGAGTGCTCTGATCAGATTTCCACAGTAAGAAGTCTTTGCTGGAGGAGCTGTGGAAGGGACTGCAGCTTGTGACAGAAGATGGCCTTGATTAATGACTAAGGGCATTAAGATGCTTTCAGATGGAAAGGGAACACCAGGTGATATTTAATCCTGGTGCACCTGCAGTGCTGTGTCTCTAGAGTTTTTGGCCTTGGTCTTGTCCTCCCTTTGGTGGCATCCTGTGGTAGGTATAAAGATCAATTCCAGGATAGTATGTTATTATCACACTCAATGCAAGTTATCCGAAAAGTTCTTTTAAAGCATATAATGAAGAGTAGAGGCAGAGAGCACTGAAAGGTTCATCTTCATGTATTAAAACTGCATGCAGCCTTCCCATTTGTTTTCTGTACCTAAGGAATAAATCTTGGTCTTTCTTGGTAAGTGCAAAATAGGAAGAACAGATTCATAAGCTGAATTTGGAACTGCGGATGTTTGTACTTGTCCTTAAAATACATTTATCCAGTAAATTTATCAGCTGGACTGACGCCAAATTTTTAAACAAACAGTAGCAATTTTCTGCATTAAGAGGAGCATAGCTGGGTCACTGTGCCCTGCTGCTCCAGCCATAAGCTGTGGGCAATGCTCCTGACCTGGTTAATGGAGCACCTGAAGATTGAGTGGAGGAAAACACTGAGCAGCAGCTGGATTCTCAGCTCTGGGCTGGCTGCACTGGATGGGAGAAGAGACAATTAGGAAAAGAATGAACGATGTGTCTCAGAAAAGGTACAGAAGCCAAGAGATGTCTATCTGTATGGAAACATGCGGCCTCCCTGGAAGTGGGTGGTTTAAATTTCCTTTGCCAAGAAGGACAAAAACGTCACAGTAAAGAATTTTAGAGGTGTTTGATATACACTCCTATTTCCAGATTAATATAAAATACTTGTTCTCAGATGACCTGCTCTGCCTGTTGATTAAATCTCTCCCTCCAACCTGCTAGAGTGGAAGTCTGGGTGCACACAGAGGAAATGACAGTCTGGGCTGTCTGCTTCCTAATCCCATGTTTGATTTCTGTGTAATAAAAACAAAAGGAGCACCAAGGTTTTAGAATCCCTTTGGCTTGTTTGAGCATTGGTTGTGTGTAACATTGCAGCAGGTGGAGGAAGAGGGGATGAAATATCCAATATTCACATCTTATTTCAACTGCAAAATGAGACTCACTCATCAAAAAGTAAATGATCCTGACCCATAATACAATCTTGAAATCCGTTTTATCTGATATAATTTCAAAGCAGGTTCAGGGTTTGGGGTTTTTTTTTTGCTTGAATCATAAAATCATTAAGGTTGGAGAAGGTCTCTTAAGGTCATTGAGTACAGCTGTTGGAGACAGACCATGATAATCTGGAAGTCACAGTTCCAGATATATGTTTCCTTAAACACTCAACCTTTATTTATTTCTCTATTTATTTGCTTTTATTTTAAGCATTTCCCAGTTTTAGAAACCTGTAAGTCTGGGGGACAGTTCAGATCCAGAAAACGGGTGTTTATCATTCCCCACCAACTGCTTCTGGAAGTACATTCCAAGACAGCTCACTTGTTCCAGGTACTTGGATACATGCTTCTGGTAGAGTCAACAATCTACTCCTATGCAATGTAACCACTGATTTCACTCTTGTTTCAGTTAACTACGAGATCAAAAATTAATTTGCTTATGGCAACTTCCCATTCTCACTGCAAATAGTGGAGTGAGTGTGTGCACTGTGTGCACTTCTGCTTGTGAAAGAGCAGCAGATCCATTGCCCAGCTCCATTTTCCTGCTGGCCACTTGTTAGTAAGGATTTGACCTGGGCACACAAAATCTTTTGTCTTTTGGGTGAGTGGGAAAGGAGAAAAGGCATTTTAGAAAGTAGCAGCTGAATTCTTATTTTTCTTATGTCTTCTGTAAAAAGAAGACATAAGAAATCATTTGTTTCAGAATGGGGTGGGCTGGGATCAAGATTTGGCAAAGAAAGGGGGATTTAAGCCGCTAAAATCTGCCAGGGCTAAAACTACAATTCCCTAAGCATCTTGCTTCACTGATGCCTGAAACTGGAGGCACCTTAGTTCGTTGAATGCCTTTTTGATGTACTTGGAAGCTTTGCAGTTGCCTCCAGTTTGGCTCATGTAGCTGTTTTAATCTAAGCAGCCTTGCTCCCAGCTAATCCCCCCTGGGATTGAGAAACCAGATAATGAAGCGTTTTGGCCGAGGGCCTGGTCTGATGATAGATGCTTTCAGAGAGAATAATTTGTACAGCAGGAGGGCTGGGCTTCTTGCAAAAACACATCTGTGGATTCAGAGAGCCACAAGAATGCCAGGCCACCAAGGAAAAAAAATGGACTTCCCAGTTTATCAACAGTCTCGTGGTGCTTGTTTCGGTTATTGCCAGTGTTGGAAAAGAGGCTTGGGTCTCCTTGGTTATGTGCAAGGAAATCCACAGGTGGCTGTTTCTAGAAGGTACTCATGTGGATGGAGTTTGCTGAGCTCTGGAGGAGATCAGGCTTCCAGCAGCATTGATGGGATAATCCCTGGGGAACCCCTCCTTCTGCCTGCTCCTTCCTTTTGACCCTGAGCTGATGCACTTTGTGCTGGTGCAGGGCACAGTGCTTTGGTGCAGACCAGAGATTTCAGGATCTTCTGAGGAAGCTCATCCCTGCTTTACAAGGCTGTAAATCAACAGCCAGCACCAAATGCAAACTCCAGCTGGCCCCAGCCTTGCTCAGACTTGACCTCTTTTATCTGAAAGAGCCATTTGAGGTGTGACTGTTCATGCATATGAAAAGCAGTTGCTTTAAATTGGCAGGGGAGCACAGGAACAGAGGTGAAATGTTTCATATGGTTGTTACTGCTTTGTGTTGAAGGGTGGTTGTTTTTTCCATGTGTACTGTGTTTGCATCCAGCACACAGGTATGAGGAGGCTTGACTCAATTCTTCCATTGTTCATGTGTGTTGCTAATGCGGTTTTGTTCTACCTCTTGCAGGCAGTCACTTCTTCCATCGTAACTCTCTGTCCCCTCGAAGCCTGGTCTACGAGAGCGAGTTCTCAACCATCGAGCCTGCCTTGGACATGTACGACGAGAACAAAACCTGAAAGGAATCCATGCTCCTTCCTGGCCCTTTTTCCGTTTTTTTCATTTCTCATTCCTATTGTTGTGTACTCTTTCCATGGATCTCCTTTGTCTGAAGAAGAGCTGCTTTTTCCAGAACACGAACCCACCTTCTCGTTTGCACAGACGAAGACCAGCTGTGGTGGATTCTGAGGGTGGCATCTTTGAGGTGACAAAGAGCTGTGACAAGCAAGGTTGTCTGATGGAAGTTGCTGAGTAACAGCATGGGGAGCTGTGTCGGCCCAGCCACGGCGATGCAGGAGAGTTTTTACGGTGGCCCTAAGAGTTTGTGCTGAACTGCAAATGTGTCTCTTACACAGGCGTCTGCTGTTTCCAATTTTTTAGTTGTCCAGATGGTTGGGCATTGTCAGAAAGGGAACTGGTTGTAGAGGAGATGGCCAGTGACTGGTAAAAGCACTCGTATATCTCAGTCAATCCATAACCTTACTGTGAAATAGCCCCTTCTGAGAGGGACCTTTATAAGTGCATTGAATTTCCTACAACCCACTTAACCCCGGACACTGGCGAGCCAGTCTGATGTTCAAGCTGCAGAGAGGACCTGCATTTGCAGAAAGATTTCAAGGAACTTGATGCTGGATTTTTTTTTCTCAAATTTGATTGAAGGAGGAGAAAAATGGTATACACAGAATATACTTTTGGTCCTTCTGTGTGCTGAAGTCAAGTGAGTCTCTTTCTGTAGAGAGGACATTCACAGAACCAGCACTTGATCTACCTAAAAACCATTAGACTTTTTGAAATATGCAGGAATCAAATAGCTTTCTTTCTCACATAACTTTTTTTGGGGGGAGCGGGGGGGTAAAAAATCCACCAAATTTTTCACTGAGGTTTTTTAAAAGCCAGCATGTTGGCATTACACAGAGAAGAAAAGAGGTAAGCTTCTTATCCCACTCTCCTGTTGAGATCTGCAACAGTTATTTAACAAATACCTTCTCTGAGCTGTGCCCTTTCCCACTGACATCAATAACGGGAATGCAGAAAGCAGGAGAAGAAAGGAAAGCAGCTGCTGCTTTGACACGCTGCAGGAAAAATCAATTTTTACCAGCATGTGACAAAAGCGGTGGGGAAATGGATATTGTTTGCAAGCTTCTGAGAGAACAATGCAGAAATGGAGAGTGAGAGAGCTCCACAGCGTTCCTCAAATGAACCGACGTGGAGGAGCGAGCGCTTCTGCTCCACTGTTTCCTACCGGACAATGCATAGCTGTTAATGAATGTTTGGATTTTTCTCCATTGCAGTCTAAGTTACTGTAGGTGTAGAAACTCATTTGTGTCCTTGTAATGTGAAACACAGTTTCACTCTCTGTATAGGAATCTTGAGAAATCAGTTAAGCCAAAAAGAAAGGTAAGACTTATCCTGCCATGCTTTAATTTCACCTGCTTTTGCTACAAGCAGGGGAATTTCCCCTCCTTTATAATGTTTTTAATTGTATAGCAGTCTGCTTAACATATATCCTTTTCTGAAGTGTGGTTCAGCTGTGTCTTTAACATGGATGTTCAAGAGAAAAAGAAAAACCCAGCTCTGTAAAATGAGGAAATGAGCCTCTTTGCCGAGCATGCTTTGACTTTTGTTGCTGTGCGTCAGCTTTATTTAATCTGATAATTCAAGAGTGGGTGGTGTGAAGTGTAGGGAGGTTTTTCTCATAATACCCACACTGATATTTACCAAATGCACTTTTATTGCCATTCAGCTCGCCCTGGAAATGTGCTGAAGCCCCAAACTTTTTTAAGAGCACAATTTTGACACCCACTTTCTCCTACAAAGCAGAAGTGAAGGTCACAGGAAGTGCCACAGGGGCTGGGGCAGCAGTGGGTCGTGGTCAGCATCCCTGCTGTGGTGCGGGGCAGGCAGCGACAGCTCCGGGCACCGCCAGCGAGCCCAGGCACAGCTCCCCATCCCGGCCTGACTGAGCTGCACCTGGGCCCGGGCACAGCTCCCCAACCCAGCCTGGCTGAGCTGAACCCGTATGGGGCTCGGGGGCGGCAGAAGGGCTGGTTGGGCTGCCCCTGTTTTCGTAATTACATCTGCGAGATCAGCAGGGGCACGTGGGAGCATCGCCTTGGGAACGCAAACGCCCCAGAGGAAAATCACCGTCTCTCAAGGATGTTGTGGGGCTTGTTTTTATCCATGAGGGCAGTCAGGTTATGATAAACCCAGATACCTGGGCGTTCCTGGTTAAATGCCAACATGTCTTGGTGTCTCCAGCCAGCACAGAGCTGCTCTGGTGGGGCTCTGGGTAGGCCAGGCTCTTGTAGCACTGCGTGGGGTGCTGACGCCCCAAGCAAATCCTTCTCATAGGGGCTGCCACATCCCGGCACAGGGATTTCCCCTGAGGCAACCAGGAACGTCACTGGGGCACAGTTTCAGCACAAAACCAAACCTGATGATTTCTCAGCTCCAACTGAGCCCATTTACACAAGCTGTGTGCCAGAATATACAGAAAAGCTAGAAGAGGCATGGAAATTAAAAATTAGAAAGCACAAATCCCCCAATGACAAAATAATAAATATTGTAATTTGTATTTTGCTAAATCTTATTTCTAACCAAACATCTTGGTTTTAAGCAGGGGGAAGGCAGGTTTGCCTCAGTGGAGATCAGGGTCTGGCTTAGTGATGTAAAAATGGATTTGTGCTGTAGCATCGTGGATAGGGGAGCTGGTATTTGTAATTGACATCCTGGGTTTGGGACATCTTGCAACACTGGAAAAATTAAAAGCTTGTTCAAGCAATCAGTCTCTGCGTGCGTGCCAGGACGTGCTGGAGCAGGCCTTCCCCAGTTAGTCATGTTTAGGATGGGGAAGAGGCACCACAGCAACATGGGTGATTTTTTCTGGGCTATGCTGGTAAGTTTGAGGGTTTCCTTTTAATATTAATCAGTATATTAAAAAAGCTTGATGAGCATTGTTGTTCTTGTTCTGCTGCAGTGGTGCTGTGTGTGGTTGAGTCATTTCACAGAAGTAAAATATATGGCAGCCTACCAAGCACTGTAAGTGCCAGTAACTTGGAAAATCATTTTCAAGGTTAAAAAAAAGTTGTTTTTTTTTTAACAGGAAAACATTCAGTTTATGACTTCTACATATAAAAAAAAGATTTTATCTCCAAGTATTTTCCTAAACTATTTAAACCCCAACACTTGCCTTCCCTTTCTTAGCTTCCTCTTCTGTGAAAGTTTTGCATGTTCCCATAAGACATTTGTAAAATCAAGGTTTGCTTGTGTTCTTAGAGGATAATTGCCAGTAAGAAACCAGACTGTAAGTGTGCTTTTTACCTATAATACACAACATTAAATATTAAATTTAAAGCATGTTAAAATTTACCTAACGACCCTCACAATTGCACCCTCCAATGTTCTCATGTGTTGGAATCTGCATTATCCCTTTGCTCTAGGATGCTTGCCCTGGCACCTGAGGATGCTATAGGAATAGCCAGGTATCCTGCATTAGCCAAAGAAAAACCAAAACCAGTTTAATAAACACATCTAGGACTATGTTATGAGACTTTTACGCATCTGTTTTCTTTAAACACATTCATGTAAAATAGTGCAAAGGTTTGGGAGAGCCAAGAGTTTTTTACCAGCTCCTGGAAAGCAAAGGGAATTCTGCAGGAAGCATGGGTCATGCTGAGGCTCCAGGACTTATTTAGTCCAGTTTAGGTTTGAGGTAGTGCCACAGTCAGTTCATGAGCTGAAGGATGAAGGCACCAGGGTTGAGCTGAAGTTCAGGCAGCTCTGCAGCCTGATTACTGGCGAGTGAGTTGACTTAATTATTAAAAATATTTGTTATTTTGCTTAGCTAATAGTAATTTGTTTTTTACAGTGCAGGAAATAGCACAGCAGCTCAGAAGCTGAGGCACAGTGGGGCAAAGGCAAGAGCTGTGGGGCTGCTGCCAGCCGTGCAGGGTGGGGAGAGGGCAGGAGAGCTCAGGGCAGGGACCTCAGGAAACACCTTCAAATTCCCAAGTAAAGCTTTTGCTCCTTTTTCACCCTGTGTTACCCAGCCATACTTGACCTAATTTTCCAGCCTGAGCGGTGCAGAAGAGTGTGTGATGTGCCATGACAGCTTGCATATGTGTTGTTATATTTAAAGATATCTTCACTTTTTCCTTTCCCTGCTAGACTTGCTGCACCGCAGGGCAGCCTCAGCTCTGGCACACTCGGTGGAAACTGGTGAGCAGGGGAGGGAGTGAGAGAGGGAAAGATGTTCCAGCTAAACAGACTGGGGGGAAGTCAGGGGAGAGGTAGACAGTACTTCAGTATGCTGGTGCTCATTTCTGCTTTTTTTTCCCTTGTCTTTGAAATAATTAAGGGAAAAAGCTGTGCTCCCTACCCCTTTTTTGCGGGATGCAGTGACCAAAGCAGGGCTCCAGGTGGGATTTTGCTCCTGATCCAGAGCCATGATGCTCTGTAACCCCCAGCCAGTGATGTCCTGAGATGTTGACCAAAAACCCCAAATTCACAAGGCTGTGTCAGGTTTACCTGGTGCTTGCAAAATGATTTTTGAGGGGGTGAAATCTGTTCACAGAGCCTTTGCGAAGCACCACTAATTGACACCTTGTTACCTGTCAGTTGATTGATCCTTTCATTAACCTAATCTTTTAAAAAGCCTGCAGCATTCCCGGACACTCTTAATTCTAATCTCTATCCTTCCACTCCATCTACTGGCTTCTTCCTCCTCTGGAGAGCTGGGTGAATGTCCCTGTTGTGCAGGCACGGCTGTCCACCTGTTCTCTAGCATCTTCTTCCTCACTGTGCCATCACCTCACTGTGCCATCACCATGCAGCCAGCCCCTCCAAGGGGATGCATCGCTCCAAACCAGAGCCACTGTCTGTGGGAGCACAGAGGTTCCTGGTGGGCTGTGCTCAGCCAAAGCAGGGTGTGTGGGACCTGGGCTGATGTTGTGGGATGCTCATTCTCTGGATCCCTGAATGGATCCCATCCTTTTGCTCTTCTGCCCATTAGCCTCATGGCAATGCTCACACGAACAGAAGTGGATGTGTAGGTTGTGCAATGACATCTGAGTATTTTTTCTTTCTTTCTTAGCAATAGTGTCCAGGGTTTCTGGGACTGGGGGCCCTGTGGTATAAACTGTTGCCCAAAAACAGTCCCTTTCCTAAGGAGTTAATAATTAAGCATTAATATTCCTACAAAGTAAGAACTACATAGTGTTTTATTGAAAGTTGAAGGTGCTTAGAGTGATTTCAATGCAAGGCTGAGATGTAACGTTAGCTAGTGTCATACAGCTGGGACTGGGGGTTTGCAGCCCAGAAATCAGATGGACATGTGTGTGAAGGCTCCCTCACTCCTGCTGGGCTATTCCTTTCTCCACTTGTATCCACAAGTCCTTCAGGAGCCAGGAGTTTTTATTCTTTTCCTTGAGCTCAGCTGTGTGCATTTATGTGCCATTTGTGGTTTTTTTGGTTTTTGGGGGTTTTTTTGGTTTGTTTTTTTTTGTTTTTTTTTTGTTTTTGTTTTTGTTTTGGGGGTTTGTTTGGTTTGGTTTGGATTGGTTTGGCTTTTTGTTTGGTTTTTTTGGGGTTTTTTTTTTCTGCTTCTCACATACTCTGGGGCTCACGTTTGCTTGGCTCTGACTTAATCTTCAGCTGCCCAAACCCCTCGGGGGGGACAAGAGCCATTAATTCCCAGCACAGCAGCTCTGCTGGGCTATGTTAAGGCATAGGTCATCAGATTTGCTGCGGATCCCCCGTGCCTGTGTCTGTAACACCCTCAGTTAAGTAAGAGCTGTAGCTGCACTGGGAGGGAGGATCATACAGAAGACAGCTCAGCAACCCTCCCATGCTCCAGCACAGGAAAGTCTGGGCGTGAAAGTGAACTTGTTCTTTGCTGCTGTTAAGCCAGGAATGCTTAATATTTTAGAGTGTTCGGGGCTGTCAAAGCAAAGCTCCTGGTGCAGGTTCATGAGGTCCCAGCAAGGCAGCGCCCCAGCCTGTCGCTTTCTGCTTGTGCTGGAAGGTGCTACATGAATGAGAGGCTTTCCCTGTGCCACCACATCAGCAGGCAGACTTTCCCCACCCTGTATGTCTAAGCTTAACACCCAGCACTGGTAAGGTCTGTCGCACTGCTCCTATAAAGGGGAATAAATAAATAACCTTTCAGAGCAAACAAGTGGTAGCATTGCTCTTCTGCTTGTCCCATCAGCCCCGCTGCAGTTTGCAAGTAGATGTTAAATACTAAAAGCTTCTCTGGATGACTGTGGCTGTCCAGGATCAGCTGCTCGAGGCCATGGCTAACTATGCACTGACTGCACCAAAACGGGATCATTTTATCTCAGCAGAGAGGGGACCCCCCGGCGTTTGGGCACAGGAGACTGCAGCGAACAACAACAAAAAACCCAATTTGCGTGTGTGTAAAATGAAGAGTCTGAACTGGCCTGCTGCCAGGTGGGTCACACCGGTGTGACCAGGTAACCTAAACACGCCAGCAGCTGCCAGGGGTCTGGGGACGCTGCGGGGACACAGGGACACACAGTGCCCTCCCAACAGCCAGAGCTTTCCAGCCCCTGTGGAAGTCTAGCTTGCCAGCAGCGGAACCTGTTGACATGTTTTGATGTAAGTATAACACTGTATTGTAGTTACGTGGTATATGCCAATATGTTCATAGTGTATACCGGTTAGTTAGGGTTTGCTAATGTACTACATTTCAATAAAAAGCAGTTTAAAAATACAGAGTTTGTGAGTTTGGTGTCTGAAAATATGGGAGAATGAAAGCATCACCCAGTGAGTCCAGTCTCTGTATTTCTTATAGATCTGTCTTAGAGGGTGGTGTGGAACAACATTGTCAACAGATCCATTTTTCAGAGAGGATTTTTCCCACTCTGATGTATTTTTTTTTATTTTTATTTTGCTGTACTAGTGTCTAGAAATCCCATGCCATTACGGGCCACATGATTCAAAGTGGCTTAAGAATATGCTGGAGATAATAATCCACCTTCTCACAGCTTTTCCCACCTTAAAGATGGCACAGCATGAGCAATAACAGCGATAGTTAGACAGGGAAGGATCCTTCAGCATCTTCTCCCAGTGCTCAAACCCTTCCCACAGGACACCCAGCCTTCAGAAACCACCCTGCTGCTCCCCAGAAACAGCCGTGCCATTGAGGTGAAGGCACAGCCCTGCAGGCTGAGCCAGCTAATAAATATTTATATTAGAGTAGTGTANCTAAAGTTTGCAGCTAATTAAGGAAATAACTTTGATCAGTTTCAATACAGCAAACCTTTTTCAACATGGGAGCCTTCAGCTGAAACAAGACGAGAGTTCTATCACTATCTGCTAACTAAGGTGATCCAGGCACAGACAGCAATTTACTGTTTGCCTTCTGAATAAAAGATGCTATTCACATAAAATTCATATATTTATACTTATGTCTATATTTATAACATAGTTGTCTTTTTCTTTTATTTCTTTGCCACCAGCAGAATCAACTTTTCCTGAAATGCAAATTATTTTTCCCCTGGCAATTTCTGGGAGGCTTTGACTGCTGCCTTTCCCTTGGGCTGCAGTGACACCTAGCGCTCACACCCTTGCGGCCCGAGCAGCCCGTGCTTTTTGGCTCGCCGGGTTTCGAGTGTTTCCTCGTTATTGGGCAACGCCGAGCAACAGTGCCAGCTTCGTCAATGCAGTCACACCGCTGTATTTACAGCGGCGGGGCGGGGGCTGGGAGGGCCCGGCGGGGGGAGAGAGGCGCGTTCTGCCCGTCTCCTCGCTGCTCCTCGCTTTGTGTCATCCCGGAGCCCCTCGGCCGCGGTGTNTTTTTTTTTATTTTTATTTTGCTGTACTAGTGTCTAGAAATCCCATGCCATTACGGGCCACATGATTCAAAGTGGCTTAAGAATATGCTGGAGATAATAATCCACCTTCTCACAGCTTTTCCCACCTTAAAGATGGCACAGCATGAGCAATAACAGCGATAGTTAGACAGGGAAGGATCCTTCAGCATCTTCTCCCAGTGCTCAAACCCTTCCCACAGGACACCCAGCCTTCAGAAACCACCCTGCTGCTCCCCAGAAACAGCCGTGCCATTGAGGTGAAGGCACAGCCCTGCAGGCTGAGCCAGCTAATAAATATTTATATTAGAGTAGTGTACAGGGGCTCCAGCTGGGATTAGGGCACTGCACTAACAAAGAAGATAGATCATCCAGGGTTAAAGGATTTATAGCCTAAAAAAACCACAGCATTCCCGTCTTCCTGGGAGCTGGGCAATATGCACAGAGATGGCAGATGTCAGTGTTTTCTGCTGTTGTAACACTTTCAGAGTTTGCCTGGAGGCTCTCTAATGGTTATTGGAACAAGAACAGCGGTTCACTAAATTATTGGGAAGCTACTCTGCAGCTGAGAGGGAACTGCGTCTCCCACTGTCTTGTGTCCTGCAAAGATCATCCTTGGGCTGGGCCACAAGCTTTGAGTGGGGTCCAGAGCTGCAAAGCAAGGACTGAAATGAACCAGCTGCCAGGAGGGGGCTGCCAGGACCCCCACCCAGAGCTCACCAGCCTGAGATGCTGGAAGTGCATGTTTTTCACAGCAAAAAGGGCAAATTAATTCCCATCTTCCCAGAGGGGAGATGGAAGCAACGTCAGGCTGGACAGGAGTGCTGGACATGTCTCTGCTGTTCCAGTGCCGGAGCACCCTCTGGGGTGGATATTTTTCTAATATCTAACCTAACGCCCCCCCTACATTCCCGACACAACTTCAGGCCGTTCAAGTCAGGTCTTTTCAACGCCACAATGTGCCACCGGGAGGCAGAGGAGCTTTGCAGAGCGGGCGGTGACCCCCGACCGCCCACCGCGGACAGTCCAGGGAGGCGCCACCGGGCGCCGTCCGGACACGGGGCTCGAACCCGCGAACTCGGCGCTGCGGAGGCAGTGAGGGGGCCGGGCCGCCAGAGGGCGCGGTGGCGGCGGGCGCGGTGCGGGCCCCGTGACCCGGGCCGGCCGNCTCGGTCGGGGCTGTCAGCGGTCAGGCCCGGGGAGCTGCTGCCGAGGGGGACACAACTGACGGGATGCCTGGGACCGTCTTCTTCTCGTGTCGAAAATGGCTTCCCAGCCCTGCTCGCGTTGCTTTTAATTATTAAGGTGGTTTATTTGCATGTTTTGTGTGTCTGTGTGCCTTTTCAAGATGTAGAGGATGACAGTAAGACGTGGCTTACAATTAGTAGCGGTATGGAAGTTGTGCTGTACATGGGCCGGGGGTGAAGCTGTGTGGGTGCAGCCCAGTGGAAAATACCCTATGTGGGGGGGACAGCCGTGTTTGTGACATAAACTGCTAAAGTAACGTGACTGTCACCAAAGCACAATGTTAACAACAACAGCAAATGCCCTCACTTTTAAAAACCCCATTTATGTGCAGAATGCTTTCAATTATGTGAATTACAAGGATGTGAATTTTAGTTTTGTCAATTACACATAGAAACTGTCACGTATTAGCCCTTTTAGACAAATTAATTACAGAAGTGGTGCAGCTGATAAACATCATTAGCATATTTCATCTTTTCACAGTGTTCAAAATTATCTTGAACTGTTCGGTTTGATGTCATCTGACTTGTGCAGTTTTGCATATAGGCCTATACTTACATTCTACAATTTCCTAGTTTTTTCCAAAAAGAAATGATGCCCGGTGCTATCCTGGGAACATTTAAACTGATGTGTTCCTGATAGGATGAAGCTTTGAGCTATGTTTACTTTTTGAGTTAATGTGGCTCAGTGAGTCTTCTTCAGAGCTCCCGCAGGTTAAAAGCCACATGTCCTTAAGGAGCTGTGCAGCTGCACAGTGACATCTCAGAGTTAGAGTGGGATGTTCAGCTGAGCTGGAAAGGTGTTTGAGTTGCTGTCAGGCTCAAGTTATTAAACATCTCGTTACCTGTGTGTCAATATTTGACACATTCAGTATTGTCATAGGATGGATTCAAAATTAACTTTTAATCCGTATCCTGCCTAAAACTACACAAGAAACCCAGGGCCCAAACATATCCTGCTGTGCTGGTTACATACATGTTTGGTTTAGGTTTGTCACGTGGGCTTGCTGTGGGTGATGTTTCACTGCGAGGACAATCAGTGGTATATTCTTAATTTGTTAATTGCTACACAGATAGCCAGGAGAGATACGGGAGAGGAAGTGGCATGTTTCTTGATAAGGAATGAGATATGGATGAGTGCAGTTTGCACAGGCTTACGCAAACCAGGAGAGCTGGGAATTGAAACTGGACCCCCCACAAAGTCAGAGCCCAAGGAGCAACCATGCTCCTTCTTCAAGTTCTAATACTAGAAAACTTTTAATCATGAGTGTGTTGCAAAGTTAATTTGCATTAAAGATGCTCATAATGCATTGTCTAGAATAACAAAGCAAATAATCATCTTATGTATCTGTTTTATCTAATTGAAATAAAGACTTCATTGAAGTAAATTGATTTGCTTTACAAAGTCTGGTTTATCAACATTTAGTCTGGAAGTGTCTTCTTTCTTATTTAATATCATATAAAAATATTTTGACTTTTGTATTACCAAATTTTGAGTTGCTGACATCTTTGTTTAATCCAAGTACTTTTGGGAACATCCTTGAAACCTGTGAGCACCAGTTTTTCTAGATCTACCTGATTACATTTGGACAAGTTTCCTACTTTTGGCCTTGGTTATTCTGAAAAACACAGTGTTGAAAGTTCTTATGTCTTTTAGCTTGGTAGGTTTAAAAATCACTATTAGAAGCAAAAACGCCACAGAGGAAAACACATTTCAGTTTCATTAGAAAACTCTTCTATGAAGGTGGGGGACTGTAATGAAGCTTATTAGGCATTTAATTGCCATCTAAACTTCGTCCATTACCAGTGAGACAGGCTTCATTTGGTTTTTAGGTCATTTACCTCCAGTGACTGGATGTGCATCTCCATTTTCTGAACCAAGTGCCACAGCTCTTCATCACAGCTGTTCACAGGCTGTGAACATCAGCGTTTTTCTGCAGTGATCATCCTGTGTTTTTTGCTTAACACAGGTCTTTGTTTTTGGATTACACTGCTGTAATTCCTGTCTCTCTGCTTCCTAGGTCTTCTTGTGGGAACGCTAGACGTGGTTTTGGATTCCAGTGCCAGAGTTGCCCCATACCGGATTCTGCACCAGACTCAGGATTCTCAAGTGTACTGGGCAGTGGCCTGTGGTATGTGACTCTTGCTGGGGACTGGATTTGAATTATTCTCTTGTCTTATTGGTTCAGATGACAGGTTATCCCACACAGACGTATCCTATGACTGGTCAGGACACTTCCAAGAGCTTCCAATGGTATAGGTGAAGATTCCAGAAATTACAAAACTCAGTGTTGTTTAAACTGTAATTAAGGAACTTGAAGCTCTGCAAAAGCTTCTGTTTCTCTAGATGTTAGGAATTTTCTTTCTTCCAAAATGTACCTTGTATTTGCAAGGTTGTAGTGAGATTGTGCAGAGAATAACACATCCTGGTTTTGGTGGGATGATGAGTGTTGTGCTCCTGCTTAGCAGGAGCATGGCACAAGGTGGGAACATGTAACATTGTTCAAGATACCAGAGGTACTTTGGGGAATCTCTTGGTCCAGTTTGTGTTTTTTCTGTTATTTCTGGCCTGGAATAGATGTCTATATAGAGCTGTAAAATGGACTAGAATAGTATTTTTTTTCACATCAAGGGTCCTTGGCCTCTTTTAATTGAGAAGTGTAACTACTGTTTTAGAATATCATAATGCAACTGTCTGATACCTGTTGGTGAACTTTGATTAAAGCTTTAGTCCTAATGCTTGCTAAAGAGGAAATCTCTCCAGACATATTTGTTAGACCAGCTTTGTTTATAGTAAGAAGCTTCACTTCTCACTTTGTGGTGGAGACATAAAATCTGAGCATGAAGGAATCATTTGCTAGGCCCACAGAGGCTGATGTCTTGTTTTTCCTCTTCCCACCTTCTCCCCAGGCAGCCAACACAATATTCTCCCTTGCAGACCTACTTAAATTCTGCAGAGGAGAGGTTTAGATGTTGCTGTGTTTCACAGAAACTCAGGTTCCTCTTTGAGGAGGGTGGAGGCAGACAGTCAAGAAAGACAGAAAACAAAATGGCAGGTCAGGAACTGCATAGGAAAAAGGAGAATATTTAGTGCAGATCTGTAATTTTATGGTATCTTGATACTCAATAAGTTATTTTTGTTCAATTTCAGGAGTGTTTCAGTTGATGCCCTTTGTTTCTCAGTTACTTTTAAACAGTGCAGAATGTAGAAGTGGGATAGGCTAGGTAACACCCAAATGGAGTTTGATAAATTGTTGTCCTGGAGTAAATATGTTGTCTTCACCCAAAATATTTCTTTGTCATACCTGCTTCTCATTCTGCTGTCAAAGTAAGAGTATTGGCATTCTTTTAACGTTATGAAATGTATACTGCTCTCTATTTGAAAAATGAAAATACTTGATTTACAGTTCACTGTATGTAAATACTAGTGGGCAGCAATTTGGTCACATGTGCAGCTTCAGCTCTTCACCACTTTGTTCTTATAACCCTCCTTGTAGGAATCACAAACTTTTACTCTGTCATGTGTGTCATTCTAATGTTGTTCTTACAAAGATGTCAGTGAGGCCAGGCTTATTTTAGCAATTTGGCTCCTGTCACTTGGTAAGAGATGCAGCTCATGAAACAAAACAGGACACAGACTTTATCCCACTGCTATTGTTGCTGAACCTGTGTGTTTTTTCACAGTCAGAGCATCCTATAATTGATAATTCTATGTTCTTAAAATAAACCATTTTCTATTAGTCAAAATCATTTATGCTTTAGAAACATTGCCAGATGCTGCAGTAGATGTCAAGTAAATTTATACACAGAGGCAACATAACAAACTTTTGTTGTCGTGCACAGTGGGCCATACATACAAACCCAAATTCATATCCCTGCAGTCCTTTCAGACAGGACAGCTCATTTGCTTCTAGTTTTATTCTCAGATTAGCTGGCACTGGTTTTTTATGGTTTGGTGTCCAACTACAGATATGTGAAGAGGATTTCATGGCTGAAGTTGCCTCCCAGGGAACTGCTTGTGGCATTTGTTTTTCTTCTTTTCCATCATTAACTACACAGAGCGGTAAAATGTACTCATAGAGAAACTCAGCAGTGGCAGGCATGCTGTTAACATTTTTAGATATTCCACTGCATAAATATGATACTAGAAGGTAAATTTACTTGAATATGGCAAAGAGAAACTTAAAAATGTTTTTACTTGCAATTTAAAATATTTATTTTCATCTGCATATAACAATGTTTTCTGTCTTGTTAAAACTGACTTTTTTTGTCTCTTCTTTTTTTTTCTATCTATAATATAGTGATAACTATCAACAGGAAGAAAAGAGAAATATTTGAAATAATTAGTGGACATTAAGGCAACTTTTAAAAGAAAAGTTCTTTAAATTGGTTTTTGAACTGTTGTAGACTGTATGGTTAAAGACAACTAACTGTTGGATAGAAAGTTTGCTGTGAAGTTTTTATTTAAGAAAGCAGAGAACTTTTTGACATAAATATTTTGGTTGCTTTTTGGTTTTTATGCTCCCTGCTGACCATTTCCCCTGGGAGATGGAACCTCTTTGTAGGTGTTAAAAAATTCTAGTTGTTCTGAAAGTTGTTCCAGTTCTAAGGTTCTTCCAGTAGTTCATTATTTTTGTTCTAGAATGCCAGTAATTAAAAGAATGCTTCTTGACAGGAACATAGGAATGCTTTTTGTTGGGTAAAAAAGCTGTTATTGGTGTACATTGGCAAACAGGATGATCTTTTGGTCATGTGCTGAGTATCCTTGGTGACAATGGAGACATTTTATTAGAAACATGATGTTGGTGTACATAAAATATCCTTGTACACAGTTGGTGTGTGTGATTTATCCTAGTCACTGTTCATTAATTATTAGTTTCCTGCCGTGAACTTGGAGGAAAAAAGACCTTGTTCTAATTTTTTTTCCTTGCTCTTGGTATCATCTTTCTCCTCTTCAATTAGGATCATCTCGTAAAGAGATCACAAAGCATTGGGAATGGCTGGAGAATAACTTACTGCAGACTCTGTCTATCTTTGACAATGAAGAAGATATCACCACCTTTGTCAAGGGCAAGATACATGTAAGTGACGTGTCCCTGAAGGATTTCCAGATTCTGAGAAAGGCTGGGGAGATGGTTGTAAGAATTTTTTATCTTTTTCAGTTGTACATAGGTGTGAAAGTGTCATGGAATGCATACAGCATTGTCAACATCAGATCACAGTCAGAGCAAACACTGAACAAGTATATTTGACGGAGAAGGGTTAAGAGCAGTAGATCTCAAGGAACAGACTGCTTAGCATGTTCCTACTAATTCAAATATAATACCTCTTTAAAATCATTGCCAATTATGCCTTTGATGCAGGGAGAATGGTTTAACAATTGTTCATTTAGCAACAAATGGAGGAGAGAGAATTCTAGTTTGCCAGAAATGTACTTGCCCTGCCAGTAGTCTGAAAGGCACCTGGGTTGTAAAGGAACTGCATCCCAACTTCCACTGACTTTGGAGTCAGGTGTCTGCTGGTTTTGCAGTTAACACACTTCAGATTCCCAGCCCACAAACCCTCTAGAGCAGAAACTTGTAAATGCAGTTCTTTCTTGAACTGCAGGAAATTGCATCTTTTTCAGCTCTCCTGTCAGATTCTTTGTATTTTCCACATGTGTCTGTGCATGAAAGAGATTTTGGTAATTTGTTTTTCCTTCTGGCCCGTAAAGATCTGACAGACTGCAGAGTTCTGCTCTTCCTAGCAGATTATCTTCTTCCAGTTGAAGAAGCATGTGTGCAAGTGAAAAGAGACTTCAGTTCTCCTGCAGGATGTTCCAAGTGTTCCCAAGCCAGCCATGGGGAACTCATTCAAACATTAAACATGAGTGCTTGTGGCATGTGTTCAGGAGTGGATCTCAGACTCCCACAGTATCTGACTGCCCTTTCTGCATGTCTTTGCTGTTTCTGACATGACAGGACAAGTGCTGTATCCTGTCCCTTTGTGCCTTCCAGATCGCTGCTGTGACCCTTTGCTTTGTACATTATTTCTGTTAGCAGGCACCTTCACTTCTGTTTCACCTCTCTCCCCCCACATCCTTTCAGGGCATTATTGCTGAGGAGAACAAGAATGAGCAGCCCCAGAGTGAAGAGGATCCAGGTAAATTCAAAGAGGCTGAACTGAAGATGCGGAAGCAGTTTGGGATGCCTGAAGTGGAGAAGTTGGTTAATTACTATTCCTGCAGCTATTGGAAGGGACGTGTCCCCAGGCAGGGCTGGCTGTACCTCACTGTCAACCACCTCTGTTTCTACTCCTTCCTGCTGGGCAAAGAGGGTGAGTTTTGAGCCTGCAAGTTGTGTTTCTGTCATTTCCTGTGATCTTTTGGATGCAGTTGTTCTTTTGTGTGAGCTTCTTTTTAGGCTGACAGGTTTTTTTTCCTTTTAGTAATCCGTGAGTTCTCTCTGGCTCAGCACGTAAATCAGTTCTTGCTCTCATAGGCATTTCAGTGCTGTTTAGACTGAATGCCTGAGTCATTTTTTGAAACATTTCCCAAGTTGTACATCTGTTTTCCTCAATCTGAATTACTTTTTACAAGTTAGACTGGGTTAGAGAACCAAGCAGTACTTTTGCCTTGGTGAGTTTTATCTGGAACCAGGTAAAACTGCCAGGACCCAGTATTTACAAAGCCCGAACTCCTGAGTCCAAAGCTAATTTGCTGGAAAGAATGGAAACTTGAATAATTGTAGTTGAAAGCATTTATTGGATGGGAGATAGTCCTTTTGGAACTGCATTATTTCTAGTCTAGTTAATCCCAAAGGTTATTTCCAAGTATTTTTGGAGAGCCCAGTAAAAGTGTGAAGAAAAGAACTGTCCATGTGTAAGAGGGGGAAAAATGCTGCTCCACTGTGAGCTTGCAGGCTGCTTGACCTGCATTTCTGTTTGGTTGTTGTTCTGCCTCAATTGTGATAATAGTATTTTTAAAATTCTTTTTCTCAGTTACACTGGTGATCCAGTGGGTGGACGTAACCCAGCTAGAAAAAAATGCTACACTGCTGTTCCCTGAGTGCATTAAAGTAAGCACAAGGGACAGTGAACTCTATTTTTCCATGTTTCTCAACATCAATGAGACGTTCAAGCTGATGGAGCAGTTGGCCAACATTGCGATGCGGCAGCTACTGGATAATGAGAGCTTCCTACAGGACAAGTCTCTCCCAAAGCCCAGGAGGCCTCTTAAGAACATCTCTGCATTAAAAAGGTATTATGTTCCCAGCAATGAGAAAAGAAGATAGATGATAGGGGATTGTAAAAATAAATCTGCATTATTTTGTAGCTCCCAGGTACTGCTGGGGTTTTCTTACTCTGGGGGCTGCATCACTTACTTCAGTCATTAGTCTTCTGCTTGTTCTCTTTTTTTCCCCATCCCAAATTGGAGCTGAAATCACACACACCTTCGTGTCCTTCTTATGCATGGTTAGGCACTGTCAGAAGAAATTTTCAACTAGAAAGTGCTGAAATTCATATGTAAAAAAAAAAGTGAAGAAAATTACACCAGCCCCTTTTTCTGAAGTTTTATAAAAAGAAATAGATTTGTATTGTAATAAATCCTCCCACTTGGGACTGTTCTCTGCAGTTTCAGGATCTGATGTAACATTTCAGTTTTGCAGATGCACTTGCATATTTTATCTTGTATTGCAGGACATACCTTGTCAGAGAGGCATGTCTGAAGGCTGAAAGAGGAGTCAGAGGAGGGGTGGCATCTCAGTTAGAGAAAGGAATACTAAGAATACACAGCACAGTCTGAAGGTTGTGATTGGAATGAACATTTGACATTTGTGTTTGAGTGGTTTTTTCAAGTGAGTAAAAAAGCTTCAGGATGCTCCCCTTTACTCTTCCCCAGAGACCTGGATGCCCGAGCCAAAAATGAGTGCTATCGTGCCACTTTCCGGTTGCCCAAGGATGAATGCCTCGATGGACATACAGATTGTACCTTGTGGACACCATTCAACAAGATGCATATTCCTGGCCAGATGTTTGTTTCCAACAATTACATCTGTTTTGCCAGCAGGGCAGAGGAGGCCTGTCATCTCATCATTCCTCTCAGGGAGGTGGGTATTTCTTAGCTATATGTTAAGACTACAGGCCTGTCTTTTCTTTCATGTCCTTCTGTCTTTCGTGCTGTGCTTTATGGATAATGGAAAACATGCCAGATCCAAATGGCCCTTGTCTTTGTGTTCTAGGTGACAATAGTTGAGAAAGCAGATAGTTCCAGCGTCTTGCCCAGCCCTCTGTCCATCAGCACTAAAAGTAAAATGACCTTCTTCTTCGCCAATCTGAAAGACCGGGATTTCTTAGTACAGAGGATCTCTGACTTCCTGCAGAGAACACCATCCAAGAAACCCTGTGGCATCGACAGGGAATGGAAGTGGAATGTGGCTGATCCCAGCAGCGAGGTACTAAGGAAATAGCTGGGAGGAACATTATCAGCCTCTCAGAGCAATGCTCCTTACAGTGTATTTGCAGTGCTTGTCACCAGCCAGTGTTGTCTCTGTTAGGCTATGAGCAGAGGAGGGAGTGTGAGCTCAGACATTTTCTGTTCTCTTGTCCAGGAGGTTCCAGAGCTGCCTTCCAGCAGCCCCCTGGCTGTCAGCCCCATGTCTGCTCTCAGCCATCGACCCGTCAGCTTCTGTGCTGGGCAAGTGCCAACAGCCTCGCAGGGACTGCTCAAACTCTTCAGGAGGAATTCTGAGGAGCTCTCTGGACCCAAAGGGGTAAAAATATGTTTTATGTAAAACAATTAACTTTAAATAGTTTGGAGTAGGTTGCTGATTTCCTGGCCTGCTCTAGAATGGAAATGCATTTTATCCCTGCTCAGTATCATTGGTTTGTGTGTCACAGTGGTAGTGCTGCATAGAGCTGCACTGACTGTCAGCTTACACTGTTTGTACTGACATACCTGAGATACTTGACCAGAGGCTGAGAAATGAGTGTTACCAGTATTCTGGGATGTGAATTCATGGGTGTGAAGATCAACTTTTCTTCAGAGCAAGAAAGCAGGGAACTTGTATCTCTGCTTGCTAGTTAACCATCATGATCCATGGCTATTCTTGCATTTATGTGGAGATTTGCAAGGTGTATTTGTAAAGACTTGACTTTAAGCAAGGTCGTAACTGATTCAGAACAGGGTAGATTAGTATACACACTCTTCAGCAGAAAGAAGAGAGGTTTTAAATGTCACAATGTATTTTTCCTGTGAAGTGCAGGCCTGAGTATACCTAGAAATCACCTGTCCTACAAACATAAAAATGCAATCATCTCCTAAAATAGCCATATTTGTTCCTATGAAGGCAAAGGAGAAGATGAAGGAAGAGTCTTGGAATATTCATTTCTTTGAATATGGGCGAGGGATGTGTATGTACCGCACTGCCAAGACAAGGGAGCTGGTACAGAAAGGAATCCCTGAGAATCTCCGTGGGGAGCTGTGGCTCCTTTTCTCAGGTAGGATGTTGTGCTGCATATTTTGACAGCAGGAATAATCTTTTTGCACATCTCAAAGGAAAAGGTATGAATCTTAGCTCATTTCAGAAGAAATTAATGACAGGTTAATTTTATCTGAATGATACTTCGTGGTGGCTTGCTTTATTATACTAGTAGCTGTTTGGCCACTTTTGTCTGTGTCTCAGTGCTGGGACCTAAACTCTAACATGATTTAACAATGAGTTTGTTGCTATATTTTCACATCTGTTTGTAGTTCATGAGTTCATGCAGTGCTTCTAGGCTCCCTTATCTCTGAAACCGGGAACAAAATCTGTGTTCCAAAGCACCAGAGGTAAAGCAATGTTTGTTTGTCATTTCAGGGGCTTGGAATGAGATGGTGACTCATCCTGGTTACTATGCAGATCTTGTGGAAAAGTCAATGGGAAGGTACAATCTTGCTACAGAGGAAATTGAGAGAGATCTGCACCGCTCTATGCCAGAACATCCTGCCTTCCAAAACGAATTGGGAATTGCTGCCCTCCGGAGAGTCTTAACAGCTTATGCATTCAGAAATCCAACAATTGGGTACTGTCAGGTAGGAAAGAAGTCTTAGACTTGTTAGTCCTACACAATGACTATGATTGACTTGGACTTTTTCTGCAGTTTTTTGTTCAGTTTCAAGCTTTTCTTTTATGCTGTCTATGTAGTGGTGAGAAAGTACGTAAGAAATTATGCTACATCATCTCTTAAATGTCCTTTGAACTCAGTATTTAAATAGACTTTTCACAGTGTTGTTAGATGTAATGTCAGTCTTTAACAGTTTTCCTGCCAGAGCTTTCCATGGTTCAACAAAAATGTCTTCTGGTTTCATTAAAAGGAGCAGTTAAATCAAATAAGTGATGTTGCACATTGACAGTCTATTGAAAACATAGTCATTTTCTGGTTTGTGAAACAACTTGGTGGAAATTCAGGTTCATTTTGTGCATTGTTGTGATGTTACAGGTTCTCATTATGGTGTTCTGTTATGGCCAAATTCTTAAAAAGATTTTTATGAAGACTTTGAAAATTACTCTTATTCACGTTGTTTACCAAAAGTGCATGACAAAAGGTCATCAAATTATTTTTTGCCTGGTGAACAGAGGAACTGAAAGCAGGAAGAAAAATTGGCTTAAGGTCATCTATTGACTCAGATACCAGTAGAAACTGGGAATAGATGTTACTCTTAATGACAGTTTGCTGTATTCATGCTTTTAAGCTTAGCTAGTCTGTGATAGCAGAGTTTTGGTGAAGACCTCCATGTTTTTCTCCTGTACCTGTGTGTTTGCTGTGCTGGCTCCTAGGCCATGAACATTGTCACTTCGGTGCTATTGCTGTACTGCAATGAGGAAGAGGCTTTCTGGCTCCTGGTGGCTTTGTGCGAGCGGATGTTGCCAGATTACTACAACACAAGGGTAGTGGGTGAGTCCTTCTCAGATTCCTGCTGCACTGTGGATTTTCAGCTGCACCAGCATCTCCCAGAAACATTTTGTTGTTCATAATTCATTAAATATGATGCATTTTAAAAATAATGAAGCACAACTCTGTTCCTTTTAAAGTGGCAGGAGTGTGATGGAGACATAGGAAGAGACACTACAGGTCTCCAAGGTATTAGTTCTACCTTGTATTAACAAGGAAGATGAAGTCACCAAAATTTGGTATCAGGAGGGATCGTTGGCAGTAAGAAGGAATATCTAGAAGAACATTACTGGGTTTTAGTTTTCCATAGCTGAATGATGTGTTAAATCTGTGGAACAGGCTCTCAGGGAAAGGTTAGTGAAAGCACCGCTTCATGGGCTTTTAAAGTTGATTTGTATAAAAGACTATAGTCTGGTGTAAATACCATAATATCAGTAATCCTCCACCCCTCCATTCAGGGCAAATGCACAAATGAATGAAAGGTTTTGTGTTAAGAGGTTGTGTCTGCATGCTCTGCAATGTAGAAATAGTCTCATTGGTTTTATTGAGAACAGGGTAAAAAATTAATGTCTTAATTCTAGTTACAATGTTCAGAGGAAATTTATATGAAAAAATACAAAATATATATTTCATTTATATGAAATTTAGTGAACTCATACGGTTTTAATAATTGCTTAGCTTGGTACATGACACCACCATTTTGAGTCCTACCATTGTTTTGTTTGTCTGTTTCAGGTGCATTGGTGGACCAAGGCATCTTTGAAGAACTTACACGAGAGTATCTTCCACAGCTGTCAGAAAAGATGCAGGACCTGGGAGTGATCTCCACCATATCCCTTTCCTGGTTTCTCACTCTCTTCCTGAGTGTGATGCCCTTTGAGAGTGCCGTGGTCATTGTCGACTGTTTTTTCTACGAGGGAATCAAGTTTATCCTGCAGGTGTCATTGGCCATACTTGATGCCAACATGGAGAAGTTACTACAGTGCTGTGATGAAGGTGAAGCCATGACTATTTTGGGCAGGTACCATTCATTGTTCTTATTTATAACAGAACAGTAACAGTGGTCTTTTAGTCATCGTCTCTTTCTACCTAATAGCAGGTCACAGATAACACTCTAGCATGAAACTTCTCATCCAGAGAGGTTTGCTATTGCTTTCTGCAACAGCTGAAATTAATTGTTGGCTCAGTTATGGAGGAATCCCATACTTCTGGAGATGTTTTGTAACATAATGGATTCCTGCATCTTAGTTTGAATTTGAATTCTTAAGATTGTTTATTTGAAGTTTACATATTCATTCTGCTTTACTAATTAGAACAGACTCTGGCAGCAATGACCTTCTAGAAATTTAAAGCATTATCAAACAGATATCTCTCAAGTCTAGTAAATGCAAGATTTGCTTGTTTAAAATGGGAATCTCTTCTATGTGCAGCAAGATCTTCAGCATATGACTAGAAGCCCACTTTAAAAAGAGCAAATACCCCCAAAATAGGGTGAAAATCAACTCCAGGTACATTGAGGGTAGCATTGTAGATTAGATGGGAAAAATTAAATTCCTCTTCATGTTTAGATTAGTGATACAAAGAAGTTGGGAGTAATGCATATAGGATATTATTTCTTTTTCTGGACACTAATCCTGGAATCTTGCATCTGTTCTCATTTTTGTCCACAGATACTTGGACAATGTAGTTAACAGACAGAGTGTCTCTCCCCCTATTCCCCACTTGCATGCACTGTTGACCAGTGGAGATGACCCCCCACTTGAAATTGACATCTTTGAACTCATCAGAACTTCATATGAGGTAAAGTTCTGGCTTGGTTTTTGCCCAAGAGGTTTATTCTCTACTAACATCCCATTTTATACTTTGTGCAGCCATAATCTGAGCAATGTCCATAGACTGAGATGCTTAAGGAGTGCAGGCTGAAGTCATTGTTCCACCTGCTTGGTATGAGTAGAACCTGACACTGTTGGCTGTTGCAGATTATGAAGAGTCTGCCCAACACCAGAGGGACTAAAATGAAGACTGCAAATAAGGCAGAAGTTACAGCCTAGAGACTTCTTCCTTCTTTGTCAAAAAAGTCTCCAGTATTGCTTCTTTTGAGGATTTTCAGTGCAAAGGAGTTAAGGAGGGAAGTTCAGGGTAAAAATTGTTAATTACTCTGCAGAAGCATGGAAGAATCCCAGTTCATATGCACAGGAATCCTGTTCTGTGAACCACATTATAGTAATAGGAAGGTGATCCCAGATGGGTGCCACTGCTGTTAAAATATATCTGCAGTGATAGAGGTGTTTCTCACAATTCACACTGAGAACAAACTCATAAGAAATTTGATTCTGAATGATGGAAAGAACACAGGCAAAAGAACTGATGTTTGGCAGCTCTTCTCTGCTATTCTCTGCTAAGTATGGGTTCATTTCTCTCTTACCTCGTTTTTCACCCCATCCCCTTCTGGCTGTTTACAGTCAGGCAGCTGTCATTTTCCTGGGTGTTTTGTGTGCTTCTTCAAACCTACCATCTCTGTCTGTTCTTGGTTTCTTCTTATAAAAGAGTGTCACTGAATTCATATTACTTGTCTGACCTAGTCCATAGAAAAGCTTCTTGACTGTGGTGTTTCTGGCTGAATCTCATGGGAGTCCTAGAGGAAAAAAATTACAGGGCTGGAAGCAATGACAATCTGTTTGTTCTCTTATCTCTGCCACAGTAGAGCCTGCATTTCTGTCAGTCCTGACAGATCCTTTTTCAGCTTTTCTGTAGAGACCTCTGATGTTGGATTTCTCATGAACTCTGTATTACTTCTCTTGCAGGACAGGAGTGAATAGGGAATAGAGCTCAAGTTTTTTTTCATTTTGCTGCTTGTTAAAGGCTTCTGGTGGGTTTAGGTCATCTCTGAGGGGATAGTACACTTGTTAAAGAATGTGTAATTGAAGATGGGTTGTTCTCTCTTCAGGAGATGATGTTGACCTGATCTGCTTCCTTTCTTGTAGAAATTTGGCAATCTGAAGGCAGATGACATTGAACAAATGCGTTTCAAACAAAGGCTGAAAGTGATCCAGTCTCTGGAGGATACAGCCAAGAAGAGTGTGGTATGTGACTCCCAGACTGAATGAGCTACCAAATGACACCTTCATGGAAAGTGTTTTGCTGTGAGCATTGAGAAACTTTGTGCTGTAGCTGACCAAGTTTTAAGTGACTGAAAGAATGATTGAATGAGATGTTTGGTATGGAGGGAGATAAAAAATACCTGTAGGCTTTGACATAGCCTCCCACGCCTAGTGCTGTCTGTTTTTCTGCTTGCCTGGAGTCTTTGAGAAAAGCTGGCTTGCAGATAATTGTTTTACTGCCATTTAGAGAGTCCATTAGGGAATTTTGCTGAAGGGTTCATGGCCAAAGGGGAGTGTCCATATTTATTGCCATTATCTCCCATGTCCTAGGTGGAGAATCTCATCAGGGTGTTTATTTCACTGTTGCTCTTTAATGCATCCAAGTCAAACATCTGAAGATAAAAACAAGAGGGAGGGGTGACACAATCTGCTCAGCCAGGTCTGCACAAACAGGAAATAAGCACAGTAAACTACTGAAAATGTCAGCAGTTTCTGCTTGACTGCAAACTGGTTTCTAGGGGTATTAGAATGGTGATGTTTTTCTTCCCATTCTGTGTGATATCTCCTTGCACTTTTTTTCTTCTCTTCAGTGTTACACAGATTTTTCAGTGAGTTGTATGTGATTTTTCTACTTTTGAAATAAATTGTTCACTCTGTTTTATCTGTATCTACAGGTCCGAGCTGTGTCTGGTGACATTGGTTTCTCTATGGAAGAATTAGAAGAGCTGTATGTAGTGTTCAAGGTAAGAAGCCTTCCTTGAGGGTGAGGAAGAAATGTTGTCACACACAGTACAAATAGCAAAGTAAGTTGAAAGGGAAGCAATGACTTTGCTTTAATTCTTAATGTGACCTATCAGAAACTGATGTGGCATTCTGTTACACATGGTGCCAGTAGGACTGGCCCTGTTACTGATTAGTTATTTTAAATTTTTTCCCCCCAAATGTGGCCAAACCACATTCACAGTATTTGAATGATACTCAGAAAGAAACTGTATAGTCAATGGAAGAGAATGTAACATAGCTGTGAGAATGGGGAGCTAGGATTGACTGTACCTCAATTTTTAATCTCAAGTTTCCCATTGACCTCATCTGTAATTGTGACAAGATTACTTAAGGGCTTTGACTCTATTTGTCAGCATATATATTTTTAAAAGAGTGGTATTACCCAACTGCATTTACCAAAGTCAGTTGTGCTCTGTTGTAGACTCAGAAAGAAAGGCTTAGTTATAAAACCTGTATGTTCCCTTTGCAATAATAAAGCCTAAGTGACATTTTGTTAAAACCTGAAATCGTACTTTGTATTTTTCACTTAAAGAAATTCCTTGTGTTTTTCCTGAAATATGAGTCTCTTCCTTCATTTCGTATTGTTGTGTAGTGAAGTTACGCTAGGAATCACAAGGCAGATAAAGTTTCCTGAAATGTCTCTTCTTTGCTTCCTCAATGCTATTTTTGAGCTGTGACTCTCTCCACTCCTGTGGAGCACCATAATCTGCCCTGTTAATCCTTTCCCTCCAAAGGCCAAGTACCTGATGAGCTGTTACTGGGGGAACAACCGTGGGGCCGCTGCCCGCCGAGACCAGAGCTTGCCCTACCTGGAGCAGTATCGCATAGACATGGAGCAGTTCAAGGAGCTGTTCATCAGCCTCACCCCCTGGGCCTGTGGGGCACACACCCCTGTGTTGGCAGGGCGGCTCTTCCGCCTCCTGGATGAGAACAGGGATTCTCTCATCAACTTCAAGGAGTTTGTGACAGGAATGAGTAAGTGGTGTTCTTGGAGAAAATGGAATGCTGCAAAAAATGTGTCTGTCCTTTTCTGAGAAGAGAATTAAAAAGAGATAATGGTGTGGTCTCTGTCATGAAGGGGGAGGGTGGCAGGAAGCCTCAAGCTGGACAAAATACATCTCTTTGGTATAGATTTCGTTATTGATTCTGCATGGGACTTTGAGCAGTCATTGTATGAGAATTCATTCTGGTTTGAACCTGTGAGCAGAAGGTGATTCTTAGTCATTAAACTGCTATTTTTCTTAACCTTTTTTTTTTCTTTCCAGGTGGGATGTACCATGGTGACCTCACTGAAAAACTCAAAGTACTCTACAAACTGCACCTGCCTCCTGGTGAGTGACTGCTTCTGTGTACTGCTGCTGTTAAACACAGGATGCTCTGACATCAATTGAGATGGGGTGCCTCAGGAGTTTTGCTAATGAAGTGGGTCATACTGCTGTTCAATTAGAGATTTTAACATTTGCTTCTCTGTGAATACAGCTCTGAATCCAGAGGAGACAGAGTCTGCTTTGGAGGCCACAAGTTATTTCACAGAGGATGTGACAACAGAAGGTAATGCAACACTGCTGCCTTTACCTCTCAGTTAGGCAGGAGTTGCAGCAGCGATCCAAGTGCTCTGAACAGTGGTTTTGTGCAAAGCATGGTCTCGCTGGCATGTGTTAGGACTGCCAGTGTGTTTGAGTTCACTGTCTTTGTTGCATGACAGGGAAGAAGTTTGAAGCTAAAACTCCTCGGTGTCCATTCTGTGCAGGGTACAGCATGCTCTGAAGCATGGACACAGACTGCTGAGGAGGAGCAGTGTGCTTTCACCAGCCCCTGTCTCCCACCATGATTTAGGTTTTTCATGCAAGTCTCATTGTCTCTCTTCTTGTTTTTGTTTCTTTCTCTGTGTCTGTGTCTGACCTTTTCTTCTGTTTTATCTGGGATATTGTCCCCTCAACCCTTTTTTCTGCTGCTCAAGTATCTCCTTTTGTCTCAGAGCTGGATATCTGCCTGCACTGTGAGTCTCAAGGTCAGTCCATGGATTATGTGCATGCATTGAGCATGGCTGTGGTGCTGATACCACCTGCCAGCCCAGTGTGCTGATGTAAATACTCTGAAATTATTGCTGCTGCTGCTCCTCGTTCATGACACTCTCACTATTAATAAAGTGCTATAAGTAACTAAATATCTTTCAGTATATTCTGCCTATTGAGTTTCAGCCTTGGTCAAAATAGGTTTTGTCTGGCTTCTTTCAGTGGAGTTGACCTCATCCTAGAAACTGGTGGTCAAAAAGATGGTCGGAACAAAGTAGGGGGGTGCTAGGCTTGCTGTCCTGGGGAGGTGATTCCTGTGCCTACTCCACAGTCTTCCAGTTTAAAGGAATAAGGATGCATGCCATTGAATTGCTGAACTGTTGGTAGACTAGTTTACTGCATTTCTTAAAATACAGCATTGTCAGATAGGAGGTCAAAGTACGTCAATCATGCTAAACATTTACCAAAATACAACGATGCCCAAAAAAGATCTGAGTAAGTACAAGAGGTAATTGTGCAGCTTGGTGCTAGGTGGCTGATTTAACAGTCTGAGTTGAGCCAAGACTTACTATTTGCTCTAGTGACAATTTAGAGAACCAGAAGTGAAGTTCATGAAGTTATACTGCAAATTGCTCCCAAAATGTCAGTTCAGGCTGTGGATAATGAGGAGTGTAGGCATTAGTCACATATGTGCTCAGTAGTGGTTTGGGTTTTTTCCATTCATTATCTTGCTTTGGATGACTGAACATCCTTGTCTTAAGGCCATCACACTGCTTTTCTATCTTTCGTATCTGTGTTTTCACGCTTTCTTTTAAGACCTCTGCCCTCTACCTCAGCTCTTCAACCCACTTTTTGAGTGTAGCTCTTTATCCAGCTCATCCTGTCAGCCTCGTGCTTCCATCCTGTTCTGTTCAATCCTCTAACCATGATGTAGACGTGTGAGATCTCACTTCTATTAAATGTACTCTTGTATAATTTGAATTTATATATTGAATTAAGTTATTTTTGTATTGTATTACTGAAAATCAGCTATTAATTGTTTTATAATTCCATAATTCTTTAGAAACCCAAGAAGATAAAGGAAGAAGAAATGAGAATGGCCCAGAAAAAGGTAATTTCATTATCAATAGACCACATTCTAATCTCATCTCTCTCATAATATGACCTATTCATTGTCTCATGCTGATCAAGGAGACCTTGCAAAGTGTCCCTTGTGGACAGAGGTAAAGCAGGAGGTGAGCTGGGAAATAAGCATCCCTTGTACTTTACTGCTCCAACTCTTTCACATACCAAGATCACAGCATTTGTAAATCATGTTGGGTAAATTGTCAGCTCACAGAGTTCATCTGTGAGAAGTCAAGCTGATGCAGCACTGTTAAATTTTTTGCTCTACTGAGCTGTATCAGATAAACAAGCAGAAAACAATGCAGCCTTCCTGGTGGATGCTCTCCTGGGCTGTCAATAACACCTTCTTCAAGCCTGATTTTTGTTGGCTCAGCATTCACTTTTCAAGTCTGAAACCATAAACCACCTGACTAGTGGCTTGTTCTTGCCTTGCAGAGGAGAAAGGTACCAGTCCACAGGACTACCGATACTACCTAAGAATGTGGGCCAAGGAAAAAGAGAACAAGAAAGAAACCATTAAAGATCTCCCCAAAATGAGCCAGGTAAGGAAGGACTATGAAGGTTTCCAGTTGGATTATTGGCAGTTTAGTGGAATTCTGCAGTATGTGCAGCCATTGTGCCAGTATGTTCAGTCCTTGCCCATAGCTTTCCCTGCTGTTCAGGTCTGGTGAGCTTCAGAACCTCTAACTCCACACATTTCTGTTGAATTCTGCAGTGGATATGGACAAACTGCTTTCTATCAACCAATCAAATGTAATGGATTCACTCAGCATCACAGACCAGTTTTTCCTGTAAGAACTGCACTCTGTGTTTTCCCTCCAGAGGAGAGAATTTCAAATATGCCATCAGTCACAGAAACTTGTTCAGCTTTTTCGGTTTTGCATTGCTTCAAGTTACAGCTGCTTGGTGGAGAGTGAAGAATGTGGTTACAGAAGAGAGAGTCAGATGACTGCTGTGATCTTTCCTGTCTCTGATTTCCTTCATGGGTGCTACTTAGACCAGTTCAGAATGCTTAGAAGCTGACCACAGAAGAGTAGCAGAATAGAAGTAAAACTTCAGGTTTTCTTAGCATTACTGAATTACAGACTGCTCTGTTCATCTGTCAGCAGAAAACCCACCACTATTAAATTGCTAGCTGTGTCTCAATTTAGCCACAATAGAGAGAGGGGAGTTTGTCTGTGTCAGATTCTTCTGAATCAGTGCAGTAAGTTGCCACTTGGTGGGGGGCAAATAAGCAATGAGTCATTTGAGATGGTTCCTGTTGCTTCATCTGCCACTGACAACTTTTTTCAGCCTGATACATGATTATTTGGTCTTTGTCTTTTAAAGGAACAGTTCATAGAGTTATGCAAGACCCTTTACAACATGTTCAGTGAGGACCCTGTGGAGCAGGAGCTGTACCATGCCATTGCCACTGTGGCCAGTCTGCTGCTGCGGATTGGGGAAGTTGGAAAAAAATTCTCCAACAGGCCCACAAGGAAGTCTGAGGACTGCAAAGCAAACAGTACCCAAGATCCTGTGAGTGAAGAGGAGTCACCAACATCTGAACAGAGTCAGAATTCAGCAGTGGAGCAGCAACCCCAAGGTGACCATGAGGACAAAGCCAGTGTTGATGCACAGCCTGAAAAAACACAGCAGGAAAACCAAACTCTAGGAGATGGGTCAGGGGAAGGACAAGGCTCTCCTTTACAGCTGCTGTCAGATGATGAAACCAAAGATGATATGTCCATGTCTTCCTACTCCATGGTCAGCACAGGCTCCCTGCAGTGTGAAGATATCGCAGACGACACAGTGCTGGTCGGCTGTGAGGGCAGCAGTGCAGCTGCCAGGTATGGCAGCACCATTGACACTGACTGGTCCATCTCCTTCGAGCAGATCTTGGCCTCCATGCTGACAGAAACAGCTCTTGTAAACTACTTTGAGAAAAAAGTCAACATTCTCCAAAAGATCAAGGATCAGAAGAAGGTAGAGAGGCAGTTCAGTTCATCCAGTGACTATGAACTTTCCTCTGTGTCAGGGTGAACTCAAGAAATCAAGAGTTGTCTTGGGGAGATAAAACAGGAAGATAGTGTGGCAGATGGCAGGATGGTTTGGTATTTTCTGTTTGGGTTGTTTTTTTTTTTTTATTCAGAGACCAGTAACTACACAATTACAATAGAATCCAGTTGATAAGGGGCTCCTGACAGTGACTGTTTGTGTAGGTGTTTCTTTGGCTACTCTGGCTGAGAGAATTAGATTTACATTCTTGAGAGCCATTAGAACCCAATAGCCCCTGATATATAGAACTACCACCATAAATTATGCATGTCTGCCTTTTGCTATCTTTTATTTCAATGAAGTTTTATTTCAGACAGTAACTGCTCCTTGCCTGCCCTTGTTTGCTGTAGGTTCCTGGGTAACTTGCACAGCAGATGCAGCCTGGCTTGAAACCATGTTCACCTCTGGCTGCCAGTCCGAGAGCTAATGCAGTGTAGTTAAGTGCTGTAGGACCTATAAATAATCTTGTACGTTCTTGTAAGCTGTTCTGTGACTCAGCAGCTATAAAGCAAATGTGCCCCATTGCTCCCAGCACCCTAAGATCTAAACACAGACATTGCTCAGACCTGCAGGTTTCTTTCACATGTGATTTGGCATTTCATAGTGTACGATCACTTACTTTCTCCTTCAGAATTCAGGAATTTTCAGGCAAACCTGGTTTTCTAGCATTTGCTTTTCTGTTTCTTTGAACGCTATTGTTTTTAGTTTGTCTGGGAAGCCACAAGCTCCTTGACTTCAGTGCAGAAGTGATACTGAGTCAATCAGTGGGCCCATGATGGTTGTAATGAGAGAAAAAGTTCCTAAAATGGAAGTCAGTGAATCAGCCTCAGCATTCCAGGGCAGTGGCACACACTGGTCGCTGGACTTTCCCTGTTGATACATTGACTATTTAGTGCTGATTCCCTGTTTTTCCTAGCTAGTGGTGGGTCCCCTAAGGGGGATCTCCTAGGAGTAGGACCTTAGAGGCCCTTTAGGAGGACCCCTAAGAATACTCTGATCAGTCAGCTCTCACAGATGCTTGGGGCAGAAGTTGTGCAGGAGCACTGTGGCACCTGCTGCTGCTCAGTGTCGTTTCTTGAGAGTTTAGCAGTGGATGTGCTCTTAGAAACTACTGCACATCCAAGGGCATTTGACCTAAAGGGGAAGAATACAGAGCAGCGTGGCTCTGCCATCAGCCCCCTATGGGAAACCTCAATACCAGAGCTCAGTCCAGTTAGAGACAAAGTAACTGGGAGACTGAGTGAGTGCTCTTTTAAATCAATTAAAACCAGAGGAAACTATGAGTTGTCCGTCTGGTAGCAGGGTGTGTTCTCCAAAGGAGGAGAAGTAATGCTGTTCCTACAGATAAACTCATCTCAGCACAGAGGCAGTGGCCTTGCAGGGGCAGGGCGAGACCTGCTGCTCAGCCAGAGCAGACCCTGCACTGAAGGCAAGGTTTGATCCAGCTTTTGGCTGGCACTTGGGATCTAAAGGTAGGAAGGACACATGTGGATGTTCCCATTTTACACTACTTGGTGTGCTACTCAGTGTTAATTCATCCTCGTGACATTTTTGGTCTGTATTCACAGCTGGTATATACTTGTTATTTCTCTGCCTCCTCTGTCCTGTATCACTGGAGAGCAGCCATTAGTAAAACTGCTTTTACTAATTACTCAGTAATTTATTGTATTTTTTTTAAGTACAAATAATACATGTGATTTTACACTGTCTGTCTTACCTGTCATGTATTCAATAAATGAATCAGAATCCTATAGGCTATTTGGCTTTTATTTCTCTATGAGCTCATGGAATATTCCTGGTTCTTTACCAAGTTATTAGAAGGAAGGTGTCACCAAAACTGTGGGGAAAAAAAGCCCCTCCAGCAACATTTTTAGTGTTAGAGAATCAAGGCATTACTTTACTCTGTCCAGGGTGCACAACAGAAATAATTTCAGCCACACATAGCCCGGGAGTGCAGAGAAAATCATTCCATGACACATGCCTCTTAAATAGATTTTTCAGATACTTAGACAATCAAAACCCATAGAAATTCATTGGTTGAATGTTCATTGGTCCCAAGTTACACAGTTCTTAGTATTTGATTTCTTTTGGTTATGGATTTCTTCACCTCCGATGCTAATGTGGCCCTAATTCCTTTTCCAGTGCAGGTGTCGCTGACCGTGCCAGGGGTGATGTTTGGAGTTGATGGTCGTTAGTGGTCGTTTTGTGTATCTTCTGTGCCACTCCCAGTCTGCTGAGGTTTTAAGCTCATCACACCTTCAGTGATGAAACAGTCCTTTGAAAAGATAAACTCCTTCCGCCAGGGCAAAGGCGAACAAAGCCCCTGACTAAAGTTATATAGAAAATTTTAAACTTGGTGTATTTTCCAAAAAGTGGACTTGGTGTGACTGCACTCTTTGAGGTTTTTTCCTTCATTTTTTCTTTCATTTTTCCTTCTTTTTTAAAAATCTTCTTCATATTGTATTATTTTCTCTTTTCTCCTTTTTCTTTTTTCTTTACTTTTTTCCTGTTTTCTTCCTTTCTTTTCCTTCCTCTTATCCCACCTTTCTTTTCCCTCTTTCCTCCTCTTTTTCCCTCCTTCTTTTTCCTTTTCTTTCCCCCTTTTCTTCTCCCTCCTCCTCTCTCGTTTT
>VWZV01016188.1:131545-146434 GCA_013397155.1 Irena cyanogastra | reverse complement strand
CCCCCCCTTTTGCCTCTTTTCCCTATTACTCTGTAGACTTACTTTTTACATAACACAGTCCAACACATCTGCAGGTCGGTGCGAACCTGACCGGTTCCGATGCGGCTGCAGACACGCACCGCCAGCCGGACCCTGCAAAGCGGAGCTGCCGCCGGCAAGGGCGCTCGGCCGGTGACTTGATGTGTTTGGTTTGTGAGAGGTGAGAGCCCGTTCCAGTGCCGGTGTCGCTGCCCGGTGTCGCCGCCGCCGAGGGGCGCTGGCGGCTGGCGCGGAGGTCACGTGACCGCAATGGCGCAACGGTTCTGGGTTCTGAGGTGTTGCCGCTGCCGCCGCTTCCAGGGGCAGCAGGTGGGGACGGGACGGGGCAGGGCGGGACGGGACGAGACGGGATGGGATGGGGGCAGTGGGTCCCGGGCCCTGACCGACCCCTCTGTGCCCTCCCAGACCAAGCGCAGCGGGCGGTGGAGCTGCAGCGTGTGCGGCCAGCGGCAGGCCGTGCAGAAGGTGAGGGCGGCCCTACACCCTCAGCCGCGGGTGCTGGCCCTCGGTGGCACCTGGTCTGTCACCTCGCCTCGTGCTGTGCCCCTCTGGCTGCTCCCTCAGCCTTGTCCTCATTATTCTGTGCAGGTTTATGGGCAGGGCTCGGGCCTGGAGTGCAGGCACCACGTCCAGAAGCTGAATTTGCTGCAGGGTGAAGCAGAGGAGGCGCTTGGTTGGACATCTTGGTACATACAGTGTTTAACCTTTACCTGCTCGTTGCTTTTGATGTGCTGCAGCTGGTGTGCATCTTCACACGCTGGGTGCCTGTTGGCCAACCTGAGCATGTCACGGGAAGGTTTTCTGGCCTCTTGAGAAGCCTTGGCCTTGCTGGTTTTGGCCTCACCTCACAGGAACAAGCTCTTTGTGGGGGGCTTAGTGTCCCAGCATGTTTCTTTTGATAAGGATTTCTTTCAGATAACTATAGGTGACCAAAAGCATGTGTTGGTCAGGCCTTTACTCACTAATATGTACACAGTAGGGTTTAGGTTTGTTGTGTTGTTTTTTTATTTTTTTTAAAGTTTGGTCTATCTACTTTTTGATGAGCTGACTGTGGAGATGTCCCTTTTACAGATTACAGTCCTCATCAGATTACATCCTCAAAAAAAATCCATTTGAAGAAGTTGCTGCCTAACTGTTGGCATTTAGGGGGTTCACACTGTGAATCTGTTGATTAATCACTGCTGCTAGTGATAAAAGACTTGTTCAGTGCAAACACTTCGGTGTAATTCCTGCTAGGCTGGAAAATCTGACTAGTACCTTCCTGTTTATTTCATTTCTGAATCTGTTTATAAATCATGTAATCTTGAAGTGGTCTTGAACTGGTCCAGCCTCCTTTTTACTCAGAGTTATTTTCAGAGATCGGTCAAGGGTAGTTATGTAACTTAGTTGTGACTACAAAGTGCATCACAGTTAAGCTTGGGGAAAAAAAACCATTGTTCACTTTATCAAAAAGTGTTGCTATTTTTATTCTCAAAGAATTGTGAAATTCAAAATGTTATGAAACAACTTCCTTTTTCCTTGCTTTCATGGGATAAAATGAGTTTAAACTGTTGTACCAAACAAACACTCTTATATCCCTAGTTATGATCTATTAAAATTTATCATTTCATAATTAGTGGCTTTAGATCAAACTTGCAACTCTGCATAGCAACAAGGAGGGCTCTAACTAGAGCCTCTAACTAGATTTAATCGAGTATTTGTGCAATGTATCTTGTAAATCATTCATTTGGCGGTTTTTCCACAGATCCTGTTTTTTCTGATATATCTCCTATCCTGTGTTCCTGTCCATGCTTTATGTTCAGTCCCTTGTGCTATGACTGCGTGATTTGAAGCTTGTACATCAACAGGAGTGTGTTCTGGAAGTTGTAGTTTAAACCTCTATTTTAGGTGTGTAGAAGACTCTGTAAATGACAGCAAAAATAGAGCAGCACAACATGAGGACAGTTCAGTCCAGCAGGTAAGATCTCTGCAATGCTGAGGTAAATACAAACCCATTCTGTTCTGGGTGAATCCTGGTGAAACCAGTGATCTCTTTATGTGGTTCAGATGTCTGAAATGGTGTATCAAATCAGAGAAGCTCCTGCAGAGGCAGAGGGAGATGTACACAGAAACTGCTCCACTGGGGACTGAACCTGGGGACATGATACAGGAGCGTGTCCTAAACTGATTCATCATTTGAGGCATTTGGCACATGTGTAACAATACCAAAAGTGAGAATCCCCAGGGTTTGCTGGTTTTAGTAATTCTCCAGTGTTGTAGGAGGGAAGGACAGAAGGCAGTCGCTGGAGTAAATATCTGGACCAGGAGAGTGAGGATCAGGAAGATGAGGAGGAGGCAGCTCTGGAAAGGCAACAGTTCTGTTCCCAGAGAAAGAACACTGTGGGAGAACAAAGGTACAGAGAGAACTTGGTTTTGCAATTCCTGCCCCCGAGTGATGACACTTGATTTGGGGGTGTGGGAGGGAGCTCGACTCTGAGATCTGAGCTAAGGTTGCAGGTTGCAGTGTATGACCTGAGCTGAGCAGGGATTTGGTATTTGGGGATAAAGAGCCATCCATTTTATGAACCTCTCTGGTGATCTGTGAAAAGAATCACAGTGGATCTAATCTGTCCTCTTTGTGAATGGTTTTCTTGGCCAGGAAACACCAAAAGCACTTCCACTCCAGTGATGTTCCAGAGCATGCAGAAGAAAGTGGAGTTTCTCAGCCTGTCTGTCGCGCCAAAAAAGTTAAAACCACTGAGGTATTTTAGCTATAGAAGATGCTCCTGACCTCTTTTGTATCATCATAATTTCAAATTTTTATGAGTCTTTCTCTGCTCTTCTCCAAGCAAGCCAGTGAATGACTGGGGAGAAAAAAAATGTGTTTCTATGCTGCATTTATAACCAAGTTCTCTCCTTCCTTACAGTGCAAGAAATGCTTTGTAGCAGTGCCTGATGGACATGATGGAGATGCTGGTTCTAGAGGCAGTGTGGTTCCTGCTATCTGTGAGACTGTAGTGCCTGAGGAGAATATACAGCCCCCAACTGCTTGTACCAAACCATCCAAGTGGGGAAAATTCCTCTCATTTTCTGACAACTCTAGTGAAAATGCTGCTGCAGTGACCGTGGCTCTGCAGGAGGGCAGTGGAGGTGTGGGGCTGGACAGCACAGCTGCTGGTGGGACCTGGAGGTGCTCAGGACAGGCTAGAACTCTGCCTCAGGGTACAGGTTTTGAATTTAAGAAATCTGTTGCTAGCACTGAGGATCTGGCCTCGAGACTGCCCAGCAGCAGGTGCTCAGTTGAGGATGTGCTCAGAGACTCTCACAGCCAGGTGCTAAGGGTGGGACCTGCTGCAGAGACCACTGCAGGAAGGTGCTGCTTGGATACCACAGGGAGGGCAAACACCCTTGTTAACTCTAACCCTGGGCTAAAGCTGAGCAGCATTTCTTGTAAGCAACTCTTCTGCACAGGTGAGGAGTTTGATGATGATCTCTGAGAAGTTCAGGCACCTTTGGCACGTCTTTCTTGGCTCTAATGCATTTGATATGTTGTTCACTGAGTCAGTTTTGAACTAAAGCTGGTTTCACTCAAAGGCATAGAGAACTGCACTATTGACATTGTTTACTTGCTTGATGGTTGTGTTTGGGGGAAGGGAAGGAGGGAGAAGAGACTTGCTCTCAGGTTACAGTGTTGTCTAGCAACCTCAGCAGCTAGAAATAGGAGTGGAAGTAGGTCAGCTTGGGGAGAGAAAGCTCCCAGGCTTTAAGGATTCGTGGCCTGTACAATTAAATTCTGTGATTGACTCCTCCTTACAAACTACACCTCTTTTTCCCCAAACTACATCTTTGTTGCCATCTCCCATAGCAACCCTTTCTTCCAGAGCTGTGAGCAAGCTCCAGAGCCAGCAAAGCACTGGATTTCTTTTCCTAAGTGCAGCCCTAAGTGTACACCAAAGTATGTGCAAAAAGGCAGTCCTGGGCTGCTTTGTGTTTTTAGCCTCATCTGTAAATAATGGAGCTGTGATACTGAAATGCTCACAAAGACACATGACATGCAGTAGTATTTATTTTTTCTCTATTCTACAAGCACTTAAGAACATGAGACAGAAACCCAGAGTAGGAAGAATGATGAACCACAATAACTCGTGCTGCGTTATCTGCTTTCAGCTAGAAAAGTGCTTTTTGTTACTACTACAAGTGAGGTGGCTGCTTAGAATACTGGATGGCATCTAGTGCTGCCCCAATGTCGCAGTTCTTGGTCTGCAGGAGCCGAGTGAGCCATCCACCCTCATCAGAGAAGCCCATGGAGAGCATCTGGGACAGAGACTCGATGAGGCGAGGGTCAGCTTCTGTGAAAAGAAGAATAGTTTAGAGTTCAGCTATTTCATGTAATTGGAAAACCAGGCAAGGCTTTAATAGCACTCTTTGAGAGAAGGAGACATGCTCTTCTTTGTCTCCCAGGAGTGCAGATGTTTGAGATAAAACAACACATAATCAGTGCTAAGGAAAGTGCTCAGGCTCAGGTGGCCTTCCTGAGGTACTCGGTGCTGCTGATGTCAGTTGAGGGGCCCCACCAGGAAAGTGCTGCCCTAAAGCCACAGCATGTACTAGTCCACATCCTGCATTAAAAGGTTCTCTCTCTCTCTCAGTACATAGCAAGGACATTATTGAGGACAGCAGCTATTTCATGCTGCTCAAATGGCATATTAGCCTAAGGTCAGACATCTGGTTAAGACTTAGCGGCCCACATTCAAGAGAGGAACCACTTGATCCAGGGTGCAAGAGCTGCCAAACCTGCCCAAGGGACAGGTTTAGCTCTAACTTACACAACCTTGGTTTCTACCACTTCTAAAACAAGTTCACTTGTGTCAGGCCAAGTTGGCAGTTCCCAAGCCAAAGTTACTCTTAGCTATGAAACCTGCCCACACTCTCCTACCTGGGGGGAGGTGTGGGTAGAGAGCAGCTTCTCGCAGTCCTGTAGGTCCTGGCTGGGGAGGCTCCCGAGGCACATCCAGGGAGCTGGGACCGTCTGTGTCTGGCATTTGCAGAGACTGCAGTTCACCTGTGGAAGGATCCACTTCTTTGGACGATAAGTGGGTCCAGTCCTCCTCACCCCCTGATGAACTGCTAGACTCACTGTGTTCCTAAAATGGAAAAAAAAAAAGGGACCAGGTGCTGTCGTGCTTTCCAGGCAGTATGCACATTCCTACTATTTGCCTTTAATATAAATAATTACATCCACAAGAAGTCCCACCACCTTTGCTGTAAATCTATAAAGGTGCTGTGTATCACTTAATCTGCTCTCATCTTAATACTCACTCCCACGGTGTGTGCTAAGTGACTATATTCAATTACTGACTTAGTTCCTGTACCTGGGAGTGGAAGCTGACATCTTCCATTTGTGTGGGCACAGGATCTACCACCATGTCTTGCATCTGTTCTGCAATCACATTTACTTGTGTAGCAGACTCTGTATTATTCCAGTCTGCTTTGGTCTGAACATTCTGGGTTGGAGCACTGCTGGTTGCCTCAGCATTGGTCTTCTCTTGGTTGGCAGAAGTGGGAGTCACTTTGCTTCTATGGCCTCCATGTTCCACATCGATATCAACTTCAATACCTAGAAAAGCATTTGAGGTGGACAAAGTCTTAAGAGGTGTTTCCAAAGCACAGTCCTAAATGGACCAATCCTGCTCTACACTCTTTTTCAGTCATCCTACAATTTTCCATGTAACATGCAGGAATTAAAACACAAAGCCTTCCTTAATAAGAATAGCTAAGCACCAAACAGTCATCTTCCTCTACACAGAAAAGCCATATACTTAAAGGGCCAGGGCAGAACTTACATCTATATCCACAAAAACCAGGCAAAATCCAGAGTAACCACTGACTTGAAGTTAGTGTTACAGTGCAGTCATGTTAATGAAATCTCTCCTCATTTTCTCTCCAGGAAAAGGTACTGAGTGGCTGTTCTAAGCCTAAGTATTATTAGTATCCAAGTATAAATTAAGCCTTAGAGGCTTAGGAGGGAGTTCCAAGACTAGTCACAGCAACTAACTGCTGTTCCTGTTAAACAGACCTGTAAGCCAGTCTCAGGGACTGGTAACAAACTGTAGGTCACTTACCCAGGGGACTCAGAAAAGCTGCAACACTCTCCCCAACATTCTTTAGGAAGGTGACATTGGGGTCCTGAGGCTGGCTGTTAGTAGAAGCTTCTAGAAAAACAATTTCTGTTAGCACACACAAGCTCCAAGGAAAAGGGCACCTGCAGAGGGTGTGTCCCCACAGGAGCTTAGTGCTCAGTGCTGTCATTCACATACATTACAGAACAAAGCACTACAGAGAAAAACTAACTGAGCTACCTCTGGAACAGAAAACCAGCATTAGCATTGTTATGGCTCATTAGCCATGCTGAAAGGCAGATCTGGAGTAGAATGTGACATGCTTGACCTAACAGCTTGGCTTGGTTCCAGATACTTTATCTGCATCCTCACTGACTGCATGGACCCAAGCACACCTTAAAGTAATCACACTTGGTGCTGGAAGGTGCCAATTATTTCAAGCAAATTAGATTAGTTCCTTTGTTTATTCTCCCACCCAGACTACCCTGTGCTGCAGAACCTCAGCCTGTCTGAGGCTTCACCACCACCACCTTGTCTAGCAGGGCATCTCCTCTTACCTTCTGCAGCAGGTGCACTGGGGGCTGCAGTGGTGGCTTCGGCTTGCTCCGAGCTCTGGCAGGGAGCTGCAGGCCCAGGATACCCCCAGCAATGCATCCATGGGAAGGGTGGAACACCATGGCGCATTTTACGGAGCCAGCGTCCTCGGGGAAGCCACTGTAAAGGGTGACATTCATGTGACACTGAGTTCTGAGCAACTGAAACTCCTAACTTGAATTTGAGGAATCTCCCATTCATCAGCTCCCTTCCACAGATTTTGCTCACCTCAAATGGATTAAGCAGTGGGCTTTGAAACATCACCATGTTGTGCTCCTTGTGGATGCCCTTCCCCTCACAGGTGCTGCACAGGTCATAGTCTGGACAGACACTGCACTTGAACCTGGTCCCCACCACAGGTCCCTCACAGCCATCACAGATGACATTGGGGTGCACCATGTTGCGGGGAGGCTCCTGGCTGCACTGCGAGCGGTGCTCCCGCTTGCACTCCTTTTTCTCTGTTAAGGAAAGGAAACTTTGCATCAAGAACAGGTTACTATTTACAGGCTGGAAATCAAGCAGAGGAGGAAGCACAAACAGCCCATCAGAGCAGTGTTGACTTACTAGGTCAGTTTATTTTTACACTGGCTGTCAAACGTAAGCTGGGCTCATGTAAGAGACCTTAAACCACGTGCAAAGGGGTTTTGCAAAGATACCTTCTCCTGAAAGCAAGCATGCCTTAGCCTAAATATCTCTTGGCATGCTTATTTTAGATTAGTACTGCACCACCTCATCTGGCTTCTCATCCTACCTTCACAAGCACTGCAAGAACAAAATGTTTCTGGAGAACGAGTTAGGAACGCAGATGCCAGGAAGCATAACATGAGAACAGAGACAACAGGTGTGGCTCACTAGATGGACTGCAGATAAAGCTTTGAGGGCATCTACCTGAACACACGGGACTAGGGAGCAACTATGCCCTGGGAAAGTGGAATTAAGGCTAGCATGTTGTTGTGAATATTTAGGATACCAGTGCTAGTTTAGTGTATCCAGGGAACGAGAATGACAACACAGCCTCACAGTGGGCCAGCTGACAGGGCTAGGAGGAAACTTGTGGTTTGTTTATCCCACCTCAAGTTCATGTTCTGTCATATTACACTGCCCTTTATTTAACCTCCCGCGCAGAGGCCGCAGCTTGCACCAGGCCCTCGAGGACACGGGGAAGGGCCCGGGCTGGCTTCTCTCGTTTTGGGAGCGCTGCCAGGAAGCGCTCAGCCGAGACCCGCCGTGCCCTCCGGAGCTGCGCGGCCGTACCTTTGATATAAACACGGAATACGCCATCCCGCACGTAGGGCATCGCCAACTCCAGCTCCTCGTCGGTGGAAAAAGCGATCAGATCCCCGTCCTCATCTGGAAAGGACGAAACGCAGGATGAGGGGCCCGGTCGGTGGGGTAACGGGGTACACAGAGCCCCGCGCCCCGCGATCTAACACCCCGGGGACACCCGCCCGGGGCCCGGCCCGCAGCGCAGCCCCAGCCCCAGCCCCGCTCACCCTTGTAGTGCATGCGGAAGGCGGGCGGCGGCCCGGCGCGCAGCAGCCCCTGGAAGAGCTCGGCGACTCGGTCGTAGATGGCCCGGTAGCGGGCGGGCGGCGGCAGGGTGAAGCGGCGGATCTCGCGGGCCGTCTCCTCCTTGCCCAGCAGGTAGGCTTTCACCGTCAGCGCCGCCATGGCTGTGGCGCAGCAGGAATTGCGGCCGGGAGCCGGGACACACACAGACACACAGGGCGGAGTGAACGGCGGCGACTGTGGCTCCGACGGCCGCGCTTTTATAGCGACACTGCACCGGCCACGCCCCCAAAGGACACGCACCTCGGCCCTGGCCCAGGCTCCGCCCCCGGTCCCGATCCTGGTTCTGGTCCTGCTCCGACCCCATCCAGCGCGAACGGGAAAGCGCTCAAGGCACGTTTTCGTGGAGCCGGGATAACCTGTGGATACGTGCAAATGCCCGTGTCTGCTCCCTGCCCTGCTCGGCCCCGGGCAGTGCCAGGAGCGTTTGGGGGCGCGGGGTTGTTGTGGTCTCCGAAGCAGCGGCGGGCAGTGAGAGCGACACAGGGACCTTCTGGGTGGCCTCCGAGACAGGCCGGTGGGGAAACACCACCCCACGGGGCAGCGCTGGGCTGCACTGGTCCCGTCACCGCTCGGCAGCGGCCACCAGGATCCACCGGGCCACGTGCCACCGGGGCGCTTGGCCATCCCGGTCCTGCCTGTCCCTCCATCGTGGCGAACAGGGCCAGCCCGGCCAGGGAGCAGAGGCGGGAGCCACGCGCCAGCCCCGCTCGTGCAGCACCCACCGGAGCGGTTTGCGCGCCGAGCATAACAGGAATAAATAACTCTTCCCTGAACCCCGTGTTTGGGAAAGGGGGGGACTAAAAATAAGGACACTGGTGTAAACATAACTGACATTAAGGAGGATGTGCTGTGGCCTTTCCAAGCTGGTTGGCAGCAGTATTTTTTTTGCAGGTCAGATACAGTTGACAGGCCTCTTAATCCGGCCACAGAAGGGTTCAGCTGGCAGAACACACCGTCTGTGCTGTCCAAACATAATTAAATAATGATGGATCAATGATTATTAGGTTCCTTGTTGGTGTTAATTTCCTCTCACCTAAGGGCCTCACCACTCTGACTCTGGTGCTGTATTTCTTAGTTTAAGATATTAAGAACTTAGGAGAAACTGTGTCATGATTTATCATCCTCTGTAATCAAGAGAAGCATAGATTTTAATTTCCATGATGGGAAGGTAGTTTATTTCTTGACCTAAGTATATATGTTAAAATACTTGGCCTTTCATGTGGAGACATTTTTGGCATATGCGTGGCAATGTTGAAATTACAACCCTTTCCTGGAAAATAGTATTTACAGTTGAAAAGTTTGCCCCATTTAAGCTAAAATGTTTTCTAGAAAATTCAATTTCTAGGTATGACATGGCTAATTGACACCACTGTGAAGCAGTGGGTGAAAGTTTAAACACCAGCAGACTCAGGTGGAAGCATGGATGATGCTGTGTAGGAAGTGATTCAGCGACTTTTACAGCAGGAAATATTGAAAGGTCTGGGCAGGCAGCAAAGCTGTATTGTGTTCACCTTCCCTTTTGCCTGTTTGATGTGTGTATCCTTATGTCTGAAAATGTCAGTGAAAGCTGATGACATTGTTGGATTATGTTTGTTCTCCATAAACTGTGATGTGGCACCAGCAGAAGCAGGACATGCAGTACAGGACACTCTTGTCAGTGTTGGATGTGCCTCACCAAGCAGCACCTCCAGCATGCCCATCTCATGTCCTGTTTCTGAGGACCTCAAGGGCCACTTTTGTCTCATCTATAAAGCCAGAGATTTGTATTTTGAGACCCAGCTCCAGCACTTTCATTCCTTAGGTTCCAAGTTGCTGCTGTCTCGGACAGCTCCAATTCCTATTCCCTTCTCCATCCCTGCCTGTGTTTGAGGGGCATTTGAGGTACAGGGGGTTGTCCTCAGGTTGCTGTGTCTTGTCATGTCAGTTCTGTCTCCAGGCTAATTGGTTGTTGCATTTGTAATTACCAAGCAATGCACTAAAGTAAAATCAGAAATCTGAGTTTTCCTCTGTGTCCACTTTAATGCAGTTCTCCTGGTGGGACATGCTGAGTCACGCTCAGCCTCTGGGTGTGACATCATGCACTTCTACAAAACATAGGGCAAACGGGCTCTCACCGGTCTGTTGTTGGCTTACCTCACCGGTCACGGGACAGGGGTGACTCAGTGAGTCTCGTCCTCCTCCTCGAGGTCGGGGATTTCCTCCCAGCAAGCCCTTCTCCAGCTCAGACCTGGCTCTCCCCCATTGCCTCCAGCCCTGGGGTCTGCCTCTGCCCGGTTCCTCAGCCCTCTGGACAAGCCATGTGAGGAGCTGTGCTGTATTCCCAGATCCACTTGAGAAGTTTCTCCTTCTCTTTGTAAGTGGATCTGGGTTTTGGCATTTTCAGCATGAAGCAGTGGCCGTGTAGATATTTTCTTATGATTTCTTAGGAATCCCATAGCAGCATAGCAACCCCTGCCCAAAAAAGTGGCTTGTTGGCCCCTGGTGCTGAACAACCAGCTTCACAGATGGATGTAGCAAAGGAACAGTAAAAGGAGCAGGGAAAAAAAGCTGTTGGAGTTCAAAAATTCAAGTTAGAGAGGAAAGGCTTAAAAAGGAGCAATTAGCATCCCTTCAGTGCTCTGCTTTCTCTCTACACCCACTTCTGCTGGGAAATGTTTAAAAATATTTGGTGAGGTTTTTGTTCTGAGGGCACAATCACCAGAAATATTCCTTCAGTCCAAACTTCTTGTGTTTGCAATAAAGCCCTGGGGGGAACAAGGAGGTGGGGTGGACGAGGGGAAATGTCCAGTCTTTTCCTTGCTTGCAAACCACAGCAGAGGCTGATGAGGATTTTCCAGAGGAAATTTTTCCCCAAGTCATTGCTTTAGCCTGAGGCTCCCCTCGCTGTCCCAGCACTCCTGGTGAGGAGGGGAGGGTCTGGCCCCTGTGTCCCCCAGCTCTGACAGGACAGTGTGTGGTGATGGAGGGACCATGCACAGCTCTCCAGGCTGCACCAAGTGCCCCACGCTCCTTCCAGAGGCTTCTAGAGAGGTGCAGGATCCTCCAGACTCGTAGGGTCAGACACTGGTGACTCAGCCCGGTCCCATGACCTCTTCTTTCCTCCTCTAGCCCAGTGAAAATCCTGTTCATGCCTCGGAAGCAGAACCCTCCTTCCTCATTGGCACAGGCAGAGCAGGAAGCCGAGCAGGGAGTTTTTTGCTGTCTCATTTTTGAGGCTGAGCTTTCCTGAAGTTTAGCTGTGCCATGTCAGGTGTTTACACAGGCTCAGCAGCGTTTCTCATTGCTGTGGCGTGAAACTGTTAAAGGCACAAAACTCTGGGACAGTTTTTTCACTGAGACACGGGAGCAGATAGCAAGAATGAGTGGAGAGCAGGCACAAGGTACAAGCACACTGGGGTGTCATGCGGTTCCATTAGAATTTTATGTTCCTGGAGGTGAGAAAGAGTTTTTCACAACCTTACTTGGGGCAAATGTTGCTTCGAGAATCTGACTTGTAGCTTTTGCCCTGAATTAAAGCATCAACATGTCAACACTTTGAAGGTAAAGCACCCTGTTGTTATCTTCCTCTCTCATGGTTAAGGAGATTTGGAAACATTTATACTGCAGTGAAACAAGCCATGGTGATGTTGGAACACAGGAGCCTATAAAACACATAGATAATGAAATTATTTTGTTTCTTGCACAAAGCAGCCTGGGAAGGACCAAGCCTAAAGGTGGGCCAAACTCCAGAGCAAAGCTCTTTAGTGCACTAGATAAAATCAGCTATAAATCTGGATTACATTTTATACCTAGACCTAATAAATGTTTTCTCTTTCTAATTTTTGTAATGGCTTCAAGACTGTGGATTACTTTAGGAGTGTTTCCCATGAAGGCCTCTCATTTCTGCAGCACGCTCAGCATTGCCAACATCAACTGTTCAAAGATCATGAGATCACCTTAAAAAAAACCCTTTTCTCTCTATTTGCTGCCAGAGTTTTGGGTCTCTGCAGTTCACATTTTAATCTTTGCTCTGCAAAAGGACCAAAGCTCAAAACTTGCTCAAAATTTGATCAAAATTTAAAAACAGAATAAAAGACAAAACTGGGGAAAGAGGGATGGACTTCAAGAATAAAAGAGACCTTTGCAGGTTTGAGAGAAAAATGGCAGGTGCTACAATTTGGCTTAGTCCCTCATTTTTTCCAAGAGAACCCAAGGTTTTATTATAAGAGGGTGGTATAAAGCTCATTAATTTCTTCAGACTTTTGTGAAGACAAAGTATAACAGCAGAAATTAGATTTAACTTTATCCTAGGGAAAGAGTCTAATTAATTGTCTTGGAGAAATTCTTAATGTTCGTCTCCTCTCTTGTGCTGCAGACACACCACATATCCAGAGTGGTGGGAGCATTTTGCACCTCTGAAAACAAACAGCAGACATTTAATGGAGTACACCGTTTCCCCACCAGCAGCTCTTACTTGTCTGCCACCTTTGGGGGGGCTGGGGCGGGCTGCCATTAATTCCTGCGGACCCGCTGCAGGCTCGTGTTCTGGTGGGGGTTGATTTGGCAGTGCTTTGTAAAATCCAGGTCAGGATGCACAGGTCCAGGCCCCGCCCTGCGGAGTTTTTTTCGGCATTCCCGAGAGTTCTGCTCGGGGTATTTCCCTGCTCAGGGCATTTCCCTGCTCGGGGATGCGGTCTGTACTCGGCACTGGGCTCCTCCCCGGCTCCTGTCAGCGGAGGGAGGCAGAAACTTCTGATGCCGTCCGAAGGGCTCCCTCTGCCGATTTCCTTCCCGCATTTTCTAACCACCGGGAGAGGCCATTTCAAGATTTGAAAAACGTGCTTTATTTCATGAGCTGAAGGATATTCTGAGGATGCAGTTAGGCAAGACTGCAGAAACGAGTGGCCTGTGCTTTTCCTCATAAACGCGCATAGCCCTCAGGGAGGCGCCCGGAGCACCTGGAGGCAGCGCCTGCACCTTCCTGAGCGCTGGGCTCCCTTCATGCTCACCTCTCCAGAGGGAAACAGAGCGGACGCCTGAGGACCCGTTCGGCCGATTTTCCTTTCCAGGAGAATTCCCGTGTCTGCTGGAGTGTTGCCGGGAGGCGACGTGCCCGCGGAGGGCGGCTGGCTCCCGGCTCCTCCCCGCCTGTCCCCCGGGATGGCTCCGGGGTGACAGCGAGCGTTGCCTGCATCGCCGCTCCTGCCTCTGGCACGGGCACACGCCTCGCTGTACATCGCACCCTAATTCACACAAACACTTCAAGCAACAGACTTTGATCACTGGAAGCCAGTCCTACAATATTTACGTGTCTGAAAAATATTTACCTGCTAAAAGAGCTCTGGGGAATGGGAGATGGCTGGCTCAGGAATTGTGTACCCATGTACAGGGCACCTGAGCTGCCTGACCTCATGCTCACTCACAGAAACAAGTTCAGATGATGAAAGCAAATAAATGTCTGTGGAGCCTGACCTCTCAGTACAGTTTATAATGAAATAAGCTGGACCCGTTAACAGAAGAAAACAGAAGCAAAATAATTTTGTAATCTGATTTCTTCTGTCCTTCACCCGGGCAAGCAACTTGAGGTCATAACCCCTGAATGCCAGGTCCTTTGGAGGAGTGATAATGTCCTTCCAGGCAGCAGCTTCCGTTTGTGATATTCTTCTGGCATTGATTTTCTCTCAATAAACATTGGATGCTGTTTGCTTACCAAGATGAAACGTTTTTGCGGGAATGGCAGCGAGGATGCACTCCTCCTCCTGCACCCCCAGCTGTGCACACCCCGTGGGACATGGGACATCCCTGTGCACAGGGGTGAGCACACACCTCCCTCCAGGGCCACCCACCCACCTGTGACACCGCAGGGACTGGGCCGTTCCCGGGGTTCCACGTGCAGGGATGTGCACACCCCACTCTCTGCAGACAGATGGACCCAGGCGCATGTTCACACACACAGACAGACAGACATATGGACACAGAGCGACACACAGATGGACACAGCCACGCACACACACGTGTACAGACCCACGCAGGCACCCACAGTTATATCTGTAGCTTTGTAGGGACATATGGATGGGCATGAGGAGGCAGGCATGCATTGATAGGAGTGAGCCAAGGATACAGATATGTACATTTATATGTGTAACCCATGAACTTGCACTCTTGCACACACGTGCACACAGATGTACACACACACACATACACGGATGGACATGGACAGATAGACACTCAAACACACACATGGGGCACACACACTCATACACACAGACACGCATTCTATCTCAGACACAATCTCACACTCTCAGTGACACGCTCACAGACACACAGATACACACACACATACCTAGACATGCGCAGACACAGACGTGCAGACACGCAGACACGTACACTCACACACACTCATACACTCACATACACACATATTCTCACTCACACTCACACACACAGTCTCACACACACACACACACACACACTCACACAGACACACACACACATTCGTACTCACACTCACACACACACACACACACACACACTCACACACACACATACAGTCTCACACACACACACACACTCACACACACACATTCGTACTCACACTCACACACAC
>VWZV01016188.1:47501-131119 GCA_013397155.1 Irena cyanogastra | reverse complement strand
TGGCCCGGCGCGGGCGCTGCGTGCGGGCGGTGCGGGCGGTGCGGGCGGTGAGCCCCGCTCCGCTCCCGCTCTCTGCTCCGCGCTCCCCGCTCCGCTCCGCCGGGGCTCTCGGAGCCGCCGAGGCCGCGCCGCGCCCGGGACATGCGGCCGCCCCCGCCGGCGAGGAGGCGATGAGGCTCCGCAGCGGCACGGCGCTCACGCTGCTGCTCGGCTGCCTGTGCGCGCTACTCTCGCTTTCCTGGTACGGCGCCTTCGGCGGGCACAAAGGTAAGGGGAGCTCGGCCGCCTCCGCGGGGGCCCGGCCGCCGCCCCGCCGCCGGGGAGGGCGTGTGGGGACTCCGCGAGTCGGGCCCGGCTGGACCCCGGGGGTGCGCTGGGTTCCAGACCCGGTGAGCATCCTGCGGGATTCCTAAGGGCAGGATCCTGCTGGAGCCCCACGGGTGCGGGCTCGGCGGGATTCTGTGAGCCCCTGGCCCCGCGGTACCCCCTGGTCCCCACGGGACCGTGACCTGTAGAACCCCTGGAGTGACTGCCCGTGCTCGGCTGGGCGGGAGGTACCCCAGCCGGGGGTCTCTGCTCGTCCCCCAGGTGCTCTGTGGCCAGGGCTGCCCACGGAGGGTCGGGGGGGCTGTTGTCCGGGTCGGGGTGCGCTTGGCTTGAATTTGGTGATGTACTCTTTTGTATCCCCATGTTTATGGCCAAAACCTTCATGGGCGATGGGAGCCAGGTGGGTTAAATCTGCGTGAAAGTATGGTAGTGCCGGCAACTGGGGGAAGCTCTCAGATCTGGGGGTTCTTTGGGCAAACTGGTGAGGGAAGATCTGAGCATTTCTGCTTTCTCTGCATGCATCTCTTGTGGCTCAGTGCTGAGTCCAGTAACTTCAGTGGATGTGGGACAGGTGTGACAGCTGTGGCTTCAGCACACAAATATTGATGCTGGCTTTGCACTGAGGAGGCAGCTGCAGAGCAGAGGTGCAGGGCCCTGTCCCGCCGAGGCTGCCAGGAATCCTGTGCAGGTGTTACAGAGTTGCTTGCTGGTGGTTTTTCCTGACAACACAATAGTTGCTTTTCTCCACCCAGTCTCTCACTCAAGCAGTGTACTGGACTTATTCTGGCCTGGAGGACAATTCTGACAGTCGCTTCTGAATTGTGTCTCTGTTCTGTGTATGAGTGTGTAACCTCCTACATCTGTGGTGATCGCTCAGCTTTTCTAGTTCCTGCACTTTTAGAGGTCATTAAAGGTGTGTGGTCTGACCAACCAGGCCTTGCCTCTCTCCTCCCACTTGCTGTAGAAGCATCTCTCCCTTCTACAGGTGAGAAGCGGTTTTTGTTGAGTGTAAGCTGTGACTTGATGCATTTGCAATCCTGTGGCACACCATGCACCATCACAAGGTGCAGCTTGCATGTAGTGCAAGGCCAGCATCAGGGCTGAGGCAGCACTGGGGAAAGGTTTTTTGGCTCTGATGGGCAGGATGACATGAACCCACCCAGCCCCTTCCCTGGCAGCAGGCCTGGAGTGCCTGGGATGTGCCATTTTGTCCTGGCAGCTGCAGGTGTCTGACAGGTGGCTGCTTGGACTCCTCTGCCTCATTTGTCACTGAAGGCTCTCCTGTTGTGCTGCTGAGGTGGTTTAAATCCCACCAGAGCTGCCTCCTGCAGAGGTTTGTGTGGTGGGCGTTTGCAATGCAGGAGTGCTGCCTCTGTACCAGTGGATTGTTTTGCTTCTGCTGGTGATATTTTTAACTGGCCAAAATGTTTGCATACCCAGGTGTTGCTTTCAGACAGAAGTGCTAGACCACAGTAGTTGTGCAGGGGCAGAGGAACACTCTGAGAACTGCCCTGTGGTTACCACTGAGCAGTGGCTTTGCTTGCAGCTTCCTCTCATAAAGCAAAAGCAGCGTGCAGTGCCGTGTGGGCTCCGAGCAGCCCCTCCTGCTTTCAGAAGCAGGGTGGCCAGCCCCACTAGGCAGTCTGTGCTGTCTGGGCTGTGTTGTCCTTTGACACGCTTTTATTTTTTAACAAGCAGCTTTTCCCTGTGGCTCATGCAAGTGCCAAAACAACAGCCCTGGGTACCACTGTCCCTGTCCTTCTCGGCAGGACCCTGTCTGGGGTGCGCGTTTTCCTCTGGCAGCAACAGACTGTCAGCTGCACACAGCGATGGCCACAACGGGTCACAGCCAACACGGGCTGGCCGTGTCAGCACAGCAGTTTCCAGCTATTGTGGTCATTCACGTATCAGGCTGTTTTTCAGTACAGAGTTGGAGAAGACCTTGAGAGGTCATTCAGTCCATCCCTGCCCTCTGCAGGATCGCTGATAACCAACCCCTTCCTGACAGATGTTTGTTGTGTTTGTTCTTAAAAACCTCCAATGACAGGGACTCCTAAGCTCCCCAGACAATCTGTTTGACATTTAGCAGCCCTCATATAAAGCTTTTCTTATAATTTGTACAGAAATGTCTTTTTCTTCAGTTTACTTTCAGGATTGCTCTTCTTTTTTTCCATCTATTAGAAACAGGCAGAAAAGTTCCTTCTGTCCTCCTTTGCAGCAGGCCAGTAGATATTTGGAAGTTGCTACCATTTCCCTTACTAATACAGATTAAGCCACACTGGTTCCTTTGATCACTCTTTTTTAGGTCATGTGTTCTTGATCTGCAGTTGCTCTTGTTACTCTCTTCTGGACCATCATCCTTGGTGAGGGGTGATGCTTAACCTGGGATAAAGGGCTGAAGTTGCTGCTGTATTTTTGTTCAGAAGACTGAGTGTTACTTCATATCTTTTACGAACAATGATCCTATTTATATATCCCACTGTGTGTGCTTTTCACTTTTGCCATAGGTGACTCCTGTTTGTTTTTTTATCCTGTCAGCCCTTCAACTGTTCCTCTCCAGATGTTGTCCTGCTTTTCATTCCTTATCTTGTGTTTGCCTGGTTAATTATTCTTAACAAATTGCATTACTTCACGTTTGTCCTTGTTGAACTGCATCCTTTTTTTTTTTTCAGACTGCATCTTCTAAATTATCGGGATTGTTTTGAATTCTGATCTTGTCCTCCTACATGCTTGCAGTCCCTCTCAGCTTGGTGCAGCCTTCCAGGACAATTAGCCTGTTTTCTCTGCCATCAGCCAAGTTGTGGATGAAAACACCAATTCGTGTTGGATCTGGGATGGGTTCCACTGTAAGATGCCTCAGTAAAGCCCCCCCAGTCTGTGCTCCAAGAGCAGTGCCCCATTCACAGGTGGCCTTCCCAGCAGTGGTGGTCCTGCCTTCGGGCAGCTCCAGCCAATCCCTGCCTACGTTGTGGGGATGTCCCATCAGACACTATCAGAGGTCTCTGAAATCTTTGTTTCTTCTCCCCTTCCTGCAAGTCCTGACACCCTCTCACAGAAAAAAGATATGAGAGATTTTATGTGATTTGTTCTTGATGAACACAGGTTATCTCTTGCTGAAGTTCTCCTTGTCTTCTAAGCACTTCAACTGAAGTTAAGCTGATTAATCTATATTTTCCTGCCTTTTTATTCCCATACCTGTATTTTTCAAAGACAGGCTTTGTGTTTGCCAGTCCTGTAACTTCAGTCATCCCCTGTGAGTGACTGGAGACAATTCCCAGTGCTCCTGAGTTGCTGATGTCGTTGCGTTCTGGGGAAGTCTGGCAAGGTGTCCCCATTGCTTCTAGTGGGGAATAATATGATATTAAAATGTAAGGCACTGCAGAATCTGCTTGTCTTCCCACTATGTGTTGAGAGGACGAAACAATTAATTGAAAGAAAATAAACCAGAACAAACCATCTCTAGAGCTGCTTTTCCGAGACCAGCTCAGGGCTTGTTTACCTGCTAATGGTGTTCTGCTGTGCTGTGGTTATTAGTAAAGTTTTGACCTCGTGGTCTGCGAAAACAGATGCTGCCTCTTTCCAATTATAAACGGGGTTTGAAATAGTCTGCTGGAGTGGGAAGAGAAGGGCAGCCTCAAATAGCACAGGCACTCACCCAGACAGCCGGTGTCCAGCATCACGGGCTGTTCGGAGGTGGGCCACGTGCTGCGCGTCATGGTGGTGGGTGTCTTGGCCAAAGTCTGATATTCTCTCTTTACTGATTTTAGATTTAGATATGGTTTCACTTCCCAAAACCGTGAGCTGCCATGCAGAAAGCACTTTTGTAACCTGGTGTCAGGTGTTGGACGTGTAGGGCTTAACTGTGGAGGATCAGGCTTCAGGAAGGTGCAGGCAGGTTCGGGTGTTATGTGCCCAATGTGGGGACTCCAGGGGACTCAGGAGGGATTAGTAAAACCAAGAAGGTTTCATGACTTCAGGTGAGTCACAAGTACAGATGGGATGAAGGCAAACAATTTAACCTACCAATTAAATTGTTGTGGCTTTTTCATTTCCAAAGGTGAAAACTGTTCAGTTCTCATCCATAGTGTTTGTTCTTATCTTGACTGAGTGACCAGCCATGTGCTGTTCATACAGCTCTTCTCTTTGCCCTTTGCAGCCTATGCCAGATCCATAAATGCTGCAGGATATTTGGGGTTTAAGTGTTGGGATTTAATTTTTAATTAAACAGGAGATTTTAAATCTAGTGTTGAACCTTTTAGGAGACTCTCAACATGTTGCCCATTGAAAATGCTACATGTAGAGGTTGGCATGGTACCTCCTCAGTATGGCTGTGCAGCTCAGGGCAGGCTCTGTACCCATATTCCCTGTGCAGGCTTCCCCTGGCAAGTTTTTGCTCTGTCAGCTTTTAATGATTTCTAGTTACCCACTGCCAGCCAGCTCCTGGCATCCATTGTAAAACCCCAGCTACAGTCAACTCTGTACCTGTAGATTTGCCTGCAAAGTGGGGTTGCTGTTTGCATGATGGCTTCACAGCCCATAGATCAGTTGTGACTGTGTGGTGTTTTGCATGCTCACCTTGGGGAGCTGTTTTTCCTGCGGATGTTGTGGAAGCGCTTCAGGACAGGCGTGCAGAGCTCCTTGGAGAACTCACCACATGCACCCTGGCTGGGTGTCTTGGTCTGAGCACAGGGTTTCTCCCGTGGTTTGTGAGTGTGGTGAGGAGCAGGATGCTGGGTGTGGTGGCTGTGGGGCACTGGCTGCAGCGTGGACATTGCTCTGGAGCAGCAGGGAGGGCTCGGGCAGGGTCTGTAAGGAAATATCGCTCGTGCAGTGCCGCGCATGGCGGGATGCTCTGCTCTCCGGGGCTGTCCTTTGTGGGAAGCAAACTTTGTCCCGGAGGGATGTTCCTCTGAGTGTGTTTACAAAGTCTTCTTCTACAGTGCATAAAAGCCGTGAACACTAATCCGCTCTGGAAGCAGCAGAGTCAAAGCTTGATACTGTTAAATACGAGCGTGTCCTGCGGCATGTGGGGTTCCTGCTGCTTTTTCATTCCTGTTGCCTGCACCAGCTTGACTTCAGGTTTTTGTAGTTTCTTTGAGGTCTTGGGCACTGCCTGCAGTGAAATGGATACGAGTGAAAGCCCTGGTTTGAGATGGGATCACTTCATGGCAACCCTTGCAAGTGTTTCCCAGGAGGAGAGACGCCAGCAGGAGACCCAGCAAGTGCTTTGGAGGGCTGAGGAGGTGCAGGCAAGGACCTGGCTAGGGAACCATGGAGTTTGGAAATCTGTCATTAAGATGCATGGTGAATAAAAAGATGTGCAGGAGCATTTCTGAGAGACTTTATATGGCCTGGATGGTGCTCAGCAGGCATTGTGTGAAATTGGTGGCTGGAATGCAGCAGCATTTGCAAAATTACCACACCTGTGACTTGAACAAATTCTTCTTGAGAGCAAGGGCTGCTGTGCCATCTGTTGAAATGCATTTATTAAAATAAGTTGTTTATTGTCTGGAGTCACCTGTATATCTGTTTTGATTTATTTGCAGTTTTTTAAAGGCCTTTAAATGGGGCTCTTGACCTGTGTGTGCAGTTGCTGTGTCCCACAGTAAGGGCTGTGGTTGTGTGATGGAGTTGAAGTCACAAGGGCTGTCTCCTAACCTGTGTTCTTCAGCATAGACTTAGATTCATGTCCTTGCTGTGCTGTGTCCCTCCTAGTCTTGGAAAAGTCGACTGCCTGGCTTCATGCCTCAATTCCCATCTGCTCTCTGGGGACAGTGACATCTCTTGTCACAGGGGTTTGGAGGACACTGCCACGCTTCTGTGACAGCAGAGTCTGTGTCAGTGCATGGAAGAGGAGGAGTCAGAGGAGGTTAACACACACACCCCCAGTTACATCAAGTACTTCCCTTGGTTTACTTCTGTTGCAGAACAAAACTCATTTGTGATTCCCTTTGATTAATCTAAAACAAATCATTGATTTGTACTTATATCCTGAATGTTCATTGATTATTCACTTAGTGTTTAATGTAAAACACATCTGTAGCTGGCTAGTTTAAGTGAAGCTGCCAGTCATCTCCAGAAAGCCTTGAAGCCACTAAGTGCTGGAGAAATTGCTTTAGCAATAGATGGTCAAGGCTGCTGCAGGTAGGCTTGGATTATCCATGGTTCTCCCTGTTCACAAAACCCAAACCAGTCACCGAAGGAACAATTTTTCTGTTTGAGGTACAAAGAAACACAAACAAATATCCCTACTGGGATGTCTGGCTCAGCACAGGCATCCACAGCCACCAGGACTTTGAAGGAAACTCTTGAGGCTGAGCCACCTGCCTAAAAATACTTGGAGATGATGGTTAATGTTCTAGGTGAAGATTTTCCATATCATTATAGTGCCAATTCTAATGCTCAAGTTTTCTTTTTCATGAGACAGAGATCAAGAGGTTGGGAGATTGGGTGGCTGAAGAGGGCTGCTATGGTGGCAGAACTCACTGGGCAAATTAAAGGATTGTGGAAAGTATTAAAATAATCAAAGAACTTCAGTGGAGGCGGGCAGGTTAGCATTGTTAGGAGGAGAGGCTTTTCAGTGAGGGCTGATCAAGTATCTGCTTAGCAGCTTCCTGATACAGGCAGAGGATTGTTGTCTTTGATAGAGGGAAAAAAATTTCTGCCTTTTCCATTTAAATTGCAGCATAGGGGGCTTTTTATTCAGCAGTGCCCTTCTTGGGTTTATATTCGAGTTTATGTCAGGCTTCCCTTGCAGAGCAGGAAGGTCTAAGAATGGCAGATTCCTGTATTAAATAATCTCTTTCTGCATTAATTGTGTCACTGGCCAATTCTCCTTCTGTTTTTGTCCCGGTGTCAAGTCACATTTGAGTCTCCAGGATCAGTGCATTAGCATGGATGCATCTCTGATGCACAGAGACAGCTCTGTAACTCTGTCTTCTCTCCTGCCTGCCCCTGCCTTGCCAGTATTTAAATATTCCATCCCTCCTGTGCTACATACAGGATAAATGCTTACCTAAAGGTTAATCTGTATTTTGAAGTGACTAGACATGCACACGAAAATGTCTTGTGCAAGATATTTTAATTTCTGCTTATATTAAAGTGGACAGCAGTAGCGTTAAAATGTAAATTGTTGGGCTTTAAAGAAGCTTCTGGGCAAAAATTAATCTCCACCTGTCTTTTATGTTCATGATGAGTTTTGTTGCATTGCAGTGTCCATTTACTTGTGGCTGTAATCATCACTCTGGTGGTTTAGGAGTTGTTGGTAGTGGGATGGATGCTGAACTGTGGGAAAAGCAAGGTGTTGGCGTATGTCAGTGCTGCTGCCTGGTCCATACCTGTTCACCAATGAGTTTTTAGACCATCCTGATCACATTTTCAAGTCTGCCTTAGAGCACTTAAGTTTCTCTTCTCTCCCTGCGATGCCAAGTGCTTTCTGGAAGGTTCGACCTGGAGAGCCTTCTTTGCCACTCACTGCTTGTACTTACGTGGCACTAAGTCCTCTGTGTATTGTCGGTGTTCTGAGGAATGTCGTGGCTTAGGGAGGAGGCCTGTGGTACCAAAAGGCTGTGCAGCCTTTAGAAGCTCTTATAAATAATCAAAGAAACACTTCCAGTCCTGAGAAATTAGCTCCTTAAAGATGTCTGTATGTATGTTTTGTATAGTGAAAACATGTAGTGGTTTAGTTAAAGTGTAGTAGTGAGGCCAGACCTGCCGGTAACAAGAACTTCCTGCAGAAGCTGGAGAAGATTTCCAAGGGAGAACTAAATTTCTTTATTCCTCCTTAAAAGACAGACAGGGGAGCAGAGCTGCTGTGCAGTGTCCCCACGGCGTGTCCCCACGTGAAAAACAAGAGCAGAGTTTGTCTGTGTCCTTTGCCAGGGGAATGGATGGATCTGCTGGTCCTTGAGCTCTCTCAGACTCAACCACAGACAAGTACCTCTCAGATGAATTATTCAGTTAATGCTGGCAGAAGTGTTGGGGTGGTCTCCCCTCTCTCTGCTCTGTGCCCAGACTGTGATCTTTTACTTTTATTTGATCTCACCTTTCATGTTTTAACTATTCCTTTTTCGTGCCATCTCTCATTGTGCTCTCTGGAGCTGGCTTTGATATCTTTTCTCTTTGTCTTCTATTTCCCTCAGTTTCCTCCCTTTCTTCTTCCTTTGATATTGCAGAAAATGACCAGGATGTAGATCTTCCATGTCTTCCCTCTCTTAATCTTGACCAGTTCGAGCTACCCACTTTTTGAAGAACTTTACCAGGTTCTTACCTGATACCGTGGCTTCGTTAACACCAAGCAATGATGTTGGGTAGAAGCTGGTTTAGGCTGCCTGGGAAGGAGGTGATGCTGGTCCTTGTCCCGAGTTTCAGGGGTTGTTCTGAGTCCATTTGGGTCCCTGGAGTGGTGGTGAGGCCAGGCACAGCCCCCAGGACGAACCATCCTGATCCCAGAGCGAGGATATTCCGTGGGGATGTTTCCACAGGTGTCACATATGGGGTGGCTGGTGCTGACGGGCAGCAGGAGCTCATCCTGCACTTCACATATACAGCTTCAACTAAATTGAAGGAAAAGCAAACACTGTGTTTAAAAGGAGATTAATTTGCTAACTTTGAGGAGCGAGAAGTATTTAGGAAAAAAACTGGAAATGCAAATTCTGGCTGAGCACAAGCTTTGTAGTTTGATGGCTGAAATTCTCCACTTTGTCGTGCCAGTGACTCCACATGAAACATGTATTTTCCCCGAGCTAAAGAGCTGACCTGGGTGGGGGAGGTAGGTACTCAGAGTGGTGGATGAGCATAATTAGGACATGGATTGTGGGTTGGCTCTGTATAGATCAGTTTGTGTTTCGTTAATGTCTGGTTCCACCCTGTCTGTCTGTTTTATTGGATTAATTTATTAGTTTCTGAAAGTGTCTCTCCAGTGAGCTAAAATATCTATTTACTGTAAGTATTTGGTTACCATGAAAAAGTGTATTTGGCATGTGTTTGGCAAATATTAAGTACTTTCTTGTGTTTCTTTTGCAATTTAATCTTCTATTTATCTTGGGTATTGGTGGCTGAAGGCCTTGGTAATTATTTGCTGATCTTTAAAACAATGATTTTAGAGGCTCAAATTACTTTTGTAATATTAATCATTACCTTGGTGTGCTTGCTTTAAAGGATGGGGTCCCTCTGACAGCTCCAGGGTGGACATTTACTGCCTGAAACGCCATCTTAAAATAACAAAATCATTACTGGTGTTTTGTTTCCAAAACTAACCAGATACTTGCAGAGAGACAAACCTGGCAGTTGCAGTCAGCTCATGAATTTGCTGTTCCTCTTGATGGGAGGAGCGGCAGGATTCTGAAGTCAAATAAAAGTGTGGTTGTACTCAGTTTCCAGATTAATTTCATGGTGTGCTGGTCCCAGCTCTGGTGCAGGGCTGGTGGGGCGAGGGGTGGCCCCGCTCTGGAGCTCTGCCAGGGGGTAGAGAAGCCATGCTCCAAAGGGTCTCACACTTGGAAGTGAATGTGGTGCCATACAGAGGCACATCTTGCTTTGGGGGAAGGTGAGAAATTGAAAAGTCTCTGCTGGGAGCTGAGTAATTGGCACCTGCTATTATTGTGTCCCTCCTCCCCCTTTTAATAACTTGTTTATAGAGATACCTCTCCTACAGATCTCATTACACAGCCATAAAGCACGATTCTTTAAAAAATACATGCATTCCTATTCATGTCGGGTCTGAATACCTACCCCCTTCACGTTCCTTAAGGAGAAGGGATGGTTTTTGTGGTATCCAGGCATCTTTCCTCACTGCTGGTCAGAGTCTCGGCTGCCCATGAGGAGAGGAGCTGTGTCCTTGCCATACCTGGATGGAGATGTAATTCTTCCATTAATACAAAACCTGGCAGGCAGTTACAGTGGCTGGGAGGGGAATTTTGTCTTCTTGTTATTTTAGGCCTTGAAGCAAGGGGTTGTGTTGACTGTTTGAGTGACGTTGGTGATCTCCAGCAGAGCTTGCACAGTGACACAGATTGCTAGAGAGCATGAGAGGCGACGTTTGGCATACACCCCTGGGATCTCCAGTGCAGTGAGTCCCACTTCCTGCTCCTGCATCAAGTGATACGTTTAATTGGCTCTAACAGTTTCATCCTTGTTCTTTTATTAGTGGGTTGTGGTGCAAAAGGAAGCTGAGAGCGTTTTTGGATGCTGTCCTGGGTAATTTGATGAGTAAGTCTCGCTGAGCTTCATCTCTCTGCAGGTGTAGTGATGCATCTCCTGCAGGGGATGCAGCGGGAAGAACTTCTCCTCTTCCTCCTCCCAGACACATGCGTGGGGAAGGAAGAGGAGGAGAGGGCAAGATCATGTCCATGACAATTATTTTCTGATTCTTTTCATCACCTTATAGAACAAGAATGATAAAGGGAGCTTCAGAAAAGAGGGCATTCCAGCAAGCCCTGGTAGGGATGTAATCTCTTTTCTTCATACCGAGGTATAAAGATAATTCCAATCGGGTTTGAAACAGCGGATGGCAAATAATTCTTGAGCAATCCGCTTATGGTGTTCCAGGATGCGAATGAAAACCACTAATGGGATAAAGAAGGATCTAGATAATTATCTTGGCTGCATTAAATCCCATCCTTTCAGGAGAATACTCTTGCGTGGACACCAATTTCATGTGTATCAAATGCTAAAGCTGACTAGACATTTTCAGAAGCTGGTTGATTCCAGCACAGCCATCCTCTCTTGGTGATCATCTATCTTTTATCTACCTGGTTGGTCATAATAAATCTGTTTTCTGGTCTCTGCTGCCCTGTTTCCTTTTTTCCCCCTCCCCACAGCAGGTTAAAGCTGTAACACACATTCTCTCCAGGGCAGATTTGAAACCTCCTTCATCTTTTTCTCCTTTTGTTTGGTCTGCTGTTTTGAGAGACTTCCTGGGGTTTTTCCCCCCGTTTTACAGATGGTAATGCTGTTGTTTTAAGTCCGACAGAAGAGCTGCATGTAACATTTAGGTGTGTGAGATATTTTTTAAATTGATCCATCTTTTTTCCCTCATCAAGAACTCTGCCTTGCAGTGTGGGGGACAGCGTGCTGCATAACAAATCCAGTTATACAGTCAGCTAATGAGGCTCTTGTGGGCTCTTTGTGTTTGAATCTAATGAACACCCCATGGATGCAATGGAGGGTGGCAGAAAGAGAAAGAAACAGTTTTGTAGTGACTGAGACCACGACATTTAGATGGGCTTGGCTCAGTTAACTGCGTTCAAAGCTTTGTGTTACGGAAACTCTGTTCTCTGAGACCCCATGGTCAGAGGAAGGGGTGACACAAATTCACCTCTAATAATGTGGGTGACAGAAAAGCACCTCTAGGAAGTGGCTGATTCTTCATTATCCCCCAGCAGCTTAGGCAGCTGCATTTTCCAGCTGTCAGAGAGCCATTTCTCTCCAGCCTCACATCAGGTGTTCCCCAAGTGAACTGAGGCATGTCTGAGCTGGCTGCAGCATCTTTTGGTGAGCCAGGCTGTGTGTCCCACAATGGGAACAATCTGGAGGCTCTCAGCTGAAGATGCTGCCCACAAGCTGTCCTCCAGCTGGAAGAGGGGGATTGGCAGTTGGCACCATTCCTTTGCACTCCAGAGGACAGATGCTGTTCATGGCTCTTTCGTCAGGGAAAGAGGCCCATCATTCATTTGGAGAGTGCCCAAATGCAGCTTCTCCGTAGCAGACCCTCTGAAACCACAAGGTTCCCATCTTTACTTGCTGGCATGGCAGCCTTGTTAAGGCTCAGTTGTTTTTAGAAGTACAGAGGGGCTTCCGTGTTCTTAGTGAGAAGTCAAAGAAGAAATTCTGTCCTGTCCAAGGTGGACTTGGGTTTCCAATCTCCCTCATGTGGCAGAGAGGGGTTACAAGGGCCAGTTTTGTGCTGAAATCCAAGGAGCTAGCGTGTCTCTTTTTGCTGTGAACTATAAATTGCTCTTGACACCAGAATTGCTGTTCACATCACCATGAGCTGTCACTTGCCTGTCCCAACTGGAGGATATCCTTAGAGGCACATGAAGCTCAGCCCTTCCATACCAGGCTTGGATTTGGGACAGGTAGGCTGCACAAGGGTGTGATATGCAGCTGGGCACACCCCGATAAGGCACTTGCCAAGCAGGGCTGTGTGTAGAGAAAAGGGTATGTGGGATCCCTGCAGCCTCTGGAAGGCTCTTCAGGAAACGAGTCATGTTTTAAAAATGTGGTCATTTTTTGTTTCAGTGACATGCTTCTTGAACAGCAACTCTTAAATTTAAATGCTCACACAGAAGAGTCAGTATCAAGGTTTCTTCACCTTCTGATCACAGTTGTGTGCCCTGTGGCTCTGGGAGCACGGCTGAACTTAACAGGGATGCCTGGTGCAGGCTTTTGCCTAAAAATACTGACGTTCTGCAAGAGGAGTCTGGCAAGGTCTGACAGCTGATTCCTTAAAATCAATTGATTGCTGTTTAAAATAAGATATCCATCCTACACACTCGTGACTTGCACAGAGATCTTGATGGGCACTTTGACCAGGGTCTTGGTATCACTGCACACCCTTCAGATGAACCACTCATTAAGAAATGTCATTACTTGCTCCGTTAAAGGTGTCTGGTTAGCTGAGTTGCTAATTGAAGTGTCCTTTCTTCAACCCAGTGTTGTGATGGAGCCGTTCCTGGAGCTGTTATGCCAGGTGCTACCTCCACAGAGCATTATAAATGATCTCCTGCCATCTCCTGCTTGGGTGAGCACTACCCAGAGAAAAACTGTGGTTTTTTCCAGATGTCTGCACAGCTCTCAAGTGACTTGCACGATGCACACACAGAGAAAGGCAGATATTTCATGTCTCTTTGGAAATCTGTCAAGACAGTGGCAGATCAGTTAGCCTGGGTCGTGCTGTCTGTTCATAACTTCTAAAATGCAGGTCAAGGAGTATTTCTGTAATGGTTAAAGGTCAGGCAAAATTACAACCTTTAGCCCTTCGTAGTAGCTGTGTTCATCAAAGGAGGTGTTTTACTCCTGGGATTGAAAATTTCAGCACTTTCCTGTTGTTCCCGAGTGCTGGTTAGTTGTTCTGCAAGCCTGCAAACCAAAGGTGGCCATTTCTGCAGGTACCCCTGATGGTGCTCAGAGGCCCCAGGTGAGACCAGGATCCTCTCTAGTGTGCCCTGGGTGCACTGGGAACCCTCTCAGAGAGCTTCACCATGAAAGGCTGGGCCAGGAGGAGTGGGTCCCTGTGGGTGAGGTGGCTGTCAGTGGCAGAATTTGAAATCCACAGTGACTCATCTGCATTGTTTGGTTACCACGGTCACTGCAGTGCTGGGATGTACATGGGGGTCATTTGCATCAGACTTCAGAATTTCATGGAGAGGAGGAAAGGAAAGATGTTGACAAGAGAGCTTGTAGGTGGGTAGAATTCAGATCACTGCCAGCCAGTGCAGAAAAGGTCAAGAAATTCTTTAGTCTGCTGGTGTGTGGCGTAGCACACCGGCAAGAAGGTGTGGACTTTGTACATGCACTCGTGTTCAGTTTGGCTTCCAGGAGAAGTCCTTGTCTCTTCTCCTGCTGCCAGCTTCTTTGGAGTTGCCCTCCTTCCCTCTGCTCTGCCTACATTTCTTGCTGTGATTTCAATTATTTATACCATTTCTCTTCCCCTCAAACTGCTCCACTGCCTGTGCACTATGGAGGCAGCTGTCGCCTCCCGAGCCGGTTCCGCTGATGTGTGAAGAGCTGATCCCTGTGCACACAACTCGTTAGGAGCATTTCGGGGCTCTTCAGTGTGGGCAGCTACGTGGATGTGAAACTGCAATTGGATCTTACCTTACAGAAGATTTTTAAGTGCGGCTGGTGGAGTAATGATCTACTTATTGATGTCGAATAGCAGGAGAGAGCTGCTCAGGGCAACAAGGGGAGAGGAGGAAGAGTTTGCAGACAAGTATGTCCCCTTCTGATGAAATTTAAGCAGCTTAAAACTAGAGGTTATTCTTCTCTTGGTTCCATTCAGCAGAACCTCCTTAAAATAATTTAATTTCTTTTTGACACAGCCTGATGTCACAGAGGTGACAGGGAGGCACAGCCTCATCCGCCTGGTCTGGATCCAGAGCTGAGGCTGAGAGAGGCAAATTCAGCCATTCAGTTTAGTCCTCCCTCATTTTTACCTCTGCAGCATTAAGCTTGGAGAATGAGCAGAAAATGTTTAAATCCCTTTCTTCATTGCTGCCATGTTCCAAGTGAATTAACTCTCATCCAAAGGCAGCCTGTGCTGTAGGAAACATCTGCCATGGTCTAAATTATGTTTTGAGGTCAGAATTAAAATGTATGTAACTGTTGAGCAGTGAGTAATGAATACTCAAATCCCACTCTTTGCCAGCAGTTGTTTTGCAAGATGTGATTTGTACACATCCCTTGTACCTGTGCAGGTACGTGAATGTGTTGTTAGGATAGGAACCAGCACAACGTGTCACAGGAAAAAATGGTTATAAGGTGAAGTGGCTTGCTAGAAATTTAAATAATTTTTTATTTCAAGCTTACATTTATTTATTTGGCTTCTACAAATGTAGCTTCTGGGGTGTAATTGATGTGAGGATGCAATTGTATTCGCGGCACATCTGTGTCAGGGCAATATTTATGTTCAATGGCTTCTCCATGAAATATCTGTTCTCTCCTCTTGGCTCCTCCATCCACTAAGTAGACGTGAGCTCTCAGGGAAAGTACAAACAATTTTTAGAGCTGTTCTGGATATAGTCCTGAAAGAATTTTTTGATTGTGTAACTGCTTTTGAAAAGATAGAAGAAGTAGATAGAAAAGATAGAAGAAGAGCTTTTGAAAAGATAGAAGAAGTAGAGAATGGCCAGGGAGAGGCTGGTGCCATGCTGTATTTGATGGGCTTTCAGTCTGCTAATGAAGAAAAGCTGCAGCTCCCACTTCACAGTGTATTGTCTGAGGACCACGACTCTCGAGGCGTGTTGGAGTGCACGGGCTTCCTTCTGGCTTCCTTTGGGTAGAGACCAGTCAAGTTTGAAAAAATTGCTCAAGTTCCTTAAATTGTGTCCTGCCTTTCAGAGGGAATTGCAGACATAATTGCAAAGTGAACTGAGGAGAGAATGACAACAATGAATGAGGCAGAGGTTTGGGCAGGGCTCGCCGTGTGCTGAAGTCATACTTGCGGTGCACAGTGCCCGATGCTGGTACCACGTGTGTTTCAGAGGCTGCCTACGTGGTCCTGCCAGATTCCCAGTGGATGAATGGATGTCTCTGTTCAGAGTGAGGGCTCCTGAGGCCCCACAGCAGTGGGGTGAGGGTGGAGTAGGTGAGAGCAGGAGTCACCTGACTCCTAGACGGGGAAGTGGATTGATGAAAAGCAAAGCCCTCTGCAAGGCTGGCTAGGTGTCATTCAGCCCATTTCAGGTGGGCAGTCTGGTCACAGGAGAGGTTCCCAACCTGCTGGGTGCATAAATCCCTTTGGAACCTCTCTCTGAGCATCCTTCCTGCAGCTCCTCAAACACAAAAGCCATATCTACAGAAGGAAGGGTTTGCATTTCTCTGCTGGCATATTTGCTACTGGAGGAATGGCATTTATTGGGTTTTTCTGGGAATCTCCCCTTGTTCTGGGCTGGGAAGTCTGTGGGACTCAGGGCAGGAACCTCGAGATGTGCCAGGAGGACAGGCAGACAGAGCTGCAGCCTCTCTGCAGGATCTCACCCTGCTCAGCCCTGTGTTCTTCAGCAAGGCTTCAGTGCCAGACAAAACACACGTGTGGGGAGGCAGCTGGTGCCAAAGCTGCTCGGGGAGAGCAGCAGTTGGCCATTAGTGTGCTCAGAGCTTGGGTGGATTGATTGTGCTGCCGTGGAAACCAGGGCCAGGGGACAGGGGTGGAAGGTCACACCACAGGCTGCTGTCGGCGCAGAAGAATGAGAGAGATTTTTATGTTTTGTGGCGCCTCTTTTCCTACTTTGGAAAAAGCTTTTATTTTATGTGTCTGTGTAAATGCTTTATAACCCGAGTGCTGTGAGTACTTTGAGTAATTGCTCAGAAATTGATGGTGAATTTTGACCATGTACAGACAGTGCCTTCAAGTTCCGAGGATTCTTCTCTCAGATTGTGATGCATTTTATTACTGCATTTAAATGAGTTATTTTATATAATTTCTGAGTGCTGGCAGGCTTACAATAACGGGGGTTTTTTTAAGCTTGTTTTTCTAAGGGACTAAAACAATGTCCTCCTTCCCAACAGCTTTCAAACTTTTTAGTCTCACTTCAGCCCGGGTAGGCCATGGTATGGAAACCTCAGAGGTGATCTAAAGTCTTCTGAGTATTTTGAAGGTAGCCAGGAGGACAGAAGAGATCTCTTGATGGCTCTGTCAGACATGGGTGAATCTGTACAGAAGGTGTTACTTTCATAGCCCAAGCCACAAGAAGTTCTTTAACCAGAGCTGTTGGCTGAGTACAGGATGCTCAGGTGTTGGGTTCCCCCTGGGACTGGGATGTGCTGGGGGGGCTGTAGCCAGCAGCATTCTCTGTGCCTGGTCAGCAGCTCAGCCCATTCCTCATAAAGTCCTGCCCATGCAGAAAATAAACAAGACCAAGTTTTTTGTGCTTTCTGGCCAGAGTTCCAAGTACCCACAGAAAGAAAATATTTGGGGGGGGAGGAGGGCAGCATTAATGGGCCCATCCATTTCAGTATTCCTACCTGGCCAGAGCTACATTCTCTAATTTTTGTTGCTCTGGCTGCTTTGTTTTTCCTTCATTGCAATCAAGATAATGCAGTACAATAGTGCACTAAGAATTCCAGCTATTCAATTACCTTTCAGAAGTTGACTTAATTGGCTCTTTAAGTGATAGCTCTCTATTGTGTGCAATCAGCACCACTCAAGGAGGGAGCAGGAAGAGGAGAAGGACTTTGTTTCTAATCAATAAACAGAGGACTTTGAAATAATGCTGCTTGCAATTTGTATCGCTGGTTAAATTACAATAAAAATGATCATCTGCACCTTCCTGGAGGAGCACAGCTCTAGCAGAGTAATAAAGCTTTGCTACCCACAAACGTGGACAATTTTACTCTGTTTGGAGTTAATCCAGTATTCTCCCCTTGACCTTTTATTTTCCCCCCAAGTATTAAAGAAAACCAAAACCAAGCTGCTGCAGAGCCTGGCACAGATGGTTTGGGAAAGTCTAATATGGAATGACTAATCATTTGGTTTGTACCTCATAAAGTATGCAAATGAATGTGATACCTGATGATAAATAATTCAAAGTTGAGCTACAAGGCAAGGGGAGATTATAGAAGGAATAAATATGTGTAAACCAAACTTAAGAAAAATAAGCAATCTCGAAAGCTTAAGCTCATCTTCCAAGCTACAGTCCATAGAAACAGCTGCTTCTTGGTGCAGGTTTGCTTCCAGTGCTTGAGTCCAGGGGATTTTAGGCCAGCAGGATTTCCAGTTAGTAGTCAGTGTTTGGCCAAAACTACAAATCTAAGGAGCTGTCCCCCTTGCACAGCTCTGTTGCACTTCAGGTCATCACTGATCCTGGTTTAGGCAGCAGGAAACCTTTGCCAAGCAGACCAGATTCTTTTATAGTCATGTTTTTTGGTTTATTTTTTCCTAGTTATTGGGTTAAAAGTGATTGTCTTCTACAAGTTTCATGAAAGCTAAAATTACTAGTCTTAATTAACTATTTGGTAATAATTAAGAATATTTTGAATCCAGAAAGGTCTTCATGAGATTGCAAGAGGCACAAGACTGGAAGTCACTCTTAGATCCCTGGTGCTACCACTGCCTGGGGTAATTCCAGCTTCCATCCCCTCCCATGGGAGCAGGTGAGAACTGCAGCTGCAGACCTGTATGGAACCACAGGTTTTAATGATTAAGCATCCAGCACACTCCTGGGTAGGGTGGATGCCTCTCTGCCCTCCATTTTCAGCATCTTCTATAGGGAATTTCATTTGCTTTGTGGTAGCAGCTGTGGGATGTTCTGTGCAGGGATTGGCTCGCTCAGACCAAGGGATTTAATTGATTAAAGATGCTTCTTTCTTTGCTCCCTGCCCCATCCTGGTAAGAGATGGATAATCACCCTTCAGTGCAATGTTCTTGCAGCGGGAGGGAAGGTGGAGTTGATCCAGAGTTATAATCCTGCACCCAAGAGCAGCTTTAAGATCATTTCACGTGTCAGCTTTGTAGGAGTTCTCACTAAACTGTGGAGGTAGCTTCATTTTGCCCTTTTATCAGCCAGAAATAGCGATGCTACACCATCCTGTTCCAGCTCAGCGTTTGGCAGCATTCCTGAAATTGCCAGCAGCCTTCTCGGGGCAGCCGCCGGCCGGTGTCAGGCGCCTTCGTGCCCAGCCAGCCCGACAAGGCTGCGCTTGTTCCGAGCGTTGGGACGGTCCTGCCTCGCTGGGGGAGTGGAGCTGAATGGTCATTTTGTGATGGCAGTAATTACAGCATCCCTGCACTTCCACCATCCAAGTGTTCCACTGATGATCCCAAGTGCCGGGTTGGTTCCATCCCGACTTTGCAGAGCACCGTGGCGCTGGGGGAGCGTGGCCTCTGTTACCAGATGGACTAACTGTTGGTTTGCTCCTAATCCTGTCTGTGTTGAGTTCAGCAGCATAGGGGAAGAAGGGAAAGGAAGCAACTTTTTTGTTGCAAATTTACTCTGTGGCTTCTTCAGCTCCTGGGAGGGGCTGTTATGATAAAGTCTGATATATTTTCACATCTGCCTACGAAAAATGTAGGATTTATCTTTCAAATGAAATTTCCTCTGCTGTGCTGCCAGCAGGGTTTTTTTGAGTAGCTATTTTGGTGAAATATAACCCGAGAATTTGTATTGGCTTAACACTTAAAATGTAGCCAGGGGAAGATGGCATATTCATCTTTATTGTATTTGTTTCTCCTGTAATGAGACGTTACTGTCTGTCGTAAAGGAAGTGGTTCTCCAGCCCGGGGAGCATGCCCAGTGATTTTCTGTTTGCTCCATTAGCTCCTGTGCAGACCTCCTGATTTTTATGTGCATGTGCTTTTCTACTTGTTTAATCCTGCCAACTGCTCTTCTGGTTGGAAATCCATTTCTATAATGCTGGGTATTACACAAATTTGTTGAAGCTCTTAATGCAGATAACAGAGAAGGGGGGTGAGCCTGCTTTGCCCGGTCAGCCTGAGTCAACTTTCTCCTTCCCATCAGTCACGCAGGGCTTTAGTTGCAGCTCACTGAGGGCACAAAATGCACGCAGTAAAGAAAAATAAAGTTTAAGGAACAGCTAGAGTGCTGTAAATGTCGCTTGGATTTTGATTTACGAAGTCCAAGCACAGCACAAATTGGATGGCTCGCTGTGCCCTGTGGAAATCTCTTTGTCTGCCTTCTTTTGAAATATTTCCATAACTAGTAATCATGGTATTGTAGCAGAGAGCCCTTCTATAAAGAGCTTTTTGGTCACTGCTGCTGTTTACTATGACTCTGTACTACTTGTTAATTGCAGTTCCTCATTCACGGGAATATTCATCAGGAGTTGGAGTGTGGATGCCAGCAGTGATGCTCTGGATTTTGGGGTTCTAGTGTGCATGATGCTTTGGGAACCAGAGCTGGAGCATTGAGAGGCATGCTCCCTCTGTGTGTGATTTGCAGTGTTTGTGGAGCTGTTTCCAGCAGGACTGAGCACATCCCTGCCTGTTGTACTGTTCTGGTTGTTTTAATCTGTTGAATTCATCCGTGGCACTTTGCCTGGTGGAGAGTGGTGGGAATGTTGTCAGCGGTGGCAGAGAAGGATGCCAGGCTGCTTTTTTTTGTTATTATTTGTAGTAAAGCCATATAAAGTCCATCCAGGGCCTCATGGCAACAGTGTGAGTGGCTGTCAAGCATGCATGTACTTTTTGTTTAAGCAATGGAGCAGGCAACCTGCTCAAAGTTTAGTGTGAGTTTATATTCTTGTGTTAACTTCTGACTTAACTATCCAGTTCTATTAAAATTAAAAGGAGTAAAATCATTCTGGCACACTTTGGTGCTACAGCATTTGGAAACTCTTCAGCTTCTCTCTCTTCTCTTTCCTGATTTCTTCCTAAGAATAGTCACAACACTTTCTTTTTTAGGACTTCGCCCTAATAATTACATCTGCAAAGATCCACTGGGATGGGTTATCCCACAAGCAAGATTATGCCCTTAAATGGAAAATAAGCCACCACAACAGCTGAAGTTTGAGGAAAAAATATTATTGTGGGAAAACAAGGTTGATAAATGTGTTATTCCATGTTGTGGAGCTGCACAGTCAGGAAATGCTTGTTAGTGCAGAGAGGAAATGCTCATGTCTTCTAAATGCATCTTGCATTCCTTTTTAATTGTTGTTATAGTAGGAAAATATGGCTCTAATAAAATACCAACTACTACCCCCTCTGTAAATGGGACAGGAGGTGTGAGAAATTGGAGGGAGACAGGGAGGCCAGTCTTGCATTATGAACTCTTTGTTTGCTGGGTTCTGCTCCTCCCTTTCCCCCCCAGGCTGGTACGGGTGCAGCTCCTCTCCAGGCTGCCTGTCCGGCTCTCCAGCCCTGCTGCCTCCTGGCCAAAGATTTGGGCTAAATAATCCAATTAAGCTTTGCAGCTTATATAACTCTCTTGGCTTGAGGCAGCAGCTGGACTGATGGGGATAGAAGCACATCTGGAAATAGTGTACCAAACACGCTGCCGCGGCCCGAGCCAGAACGGTTTGGACAAATCTGCTCATACGCACAAGATGTCCTTTGAACAGTAAGATGAGCGTGCACGCTCTCCTTGCTGAAGAAGTTGAAGAAAATGCTCCTATCCGTAAATTGTTTTCCTGGCTGGGAAGCTTAACTGGCTTTTTTCCTTCCTCTCCTTTCTCCTTTGGAAGATCATCCAGCTCTTCCTTTTCAGCTCCAGAGGCTCAGCCAGGCCCTGTAGTACACTGATCATAAATAACACATATGGGCTTTTTTATTTCAAAGGTGGGAAGGACCTCCAGCATTATTTAGTCTGACTTCTTATCTGCTACCCAGCATAGGAGTTGTTTTTTATTTAATCTGAAATACAGCTTGGTGTATAACTGGAACGCAGCTCTGAAGACACAATTATTTTTTCTGAGAATTCATTATAACCCTGGTAATTTATCCTAATGCTTAATGACAGTATTAAAACATGAGCATTTTATGTTGGCTTGAGGGTTGGGGAGAAAATAGAATTCAGCCATTCTGTATTTCAAGTAGCATGCCCAACACAAGCTTAGGAAAAAAAAAAAAAAACAGTGCATGTTTTGCCACTCTTGCATGTCTCTTCTTTGTTGGCATCCATTACTCTCAGTAGGGAAGTTATGGGCATTAACAGCAGAATGCATTTTCCTTCATGTGCAGTGATATGTGCTTATAGCTTCGTTTTATAGTCTGCTGTCTAATGTTAAAGAATTTATTTGTCAGGTGTGCAGGGCTGGTTTAGCGCTCTTGTCCTGCCTGTTCCTGGGTGCTTGGACGGCTGCTTGTCCAACACCTTCCAGATCTGTGCTCGGGAAGGGTTTTAGAAACCTCACCTCCCGAAATATGATACCACACACACACATACATACATACACAGAGTTCCTGGGCTTGTCCTCAGTAAAACATGCCCAGGGAATTGGCTGCAGTGTGTGCACTGGCCAGGCTGCCAAAGAGCGGTGCCAGAGCTGCAGAGGTCCTGGAGGTGGTTTGGCAGAGGGTGTGTTTTGGTCCCAAGAGGGGACATTGCTGGGGCACAGCGGTGCTGAGGCAGCGCTCTGCGGCATCCTGACCCCACTGTGGCTTTTAAAGTGGTTTAGCCACTTCTGAGTGGTGCACAAGGATATGTACCTTGGCAAAACCCTCCAAGCCAGGGAGGTGGTGCAGAGTGCTGGGTGGCTTTACTGGGGCTGCTCCAGTCTGCAGCAGTGTAGGGCTAGTATGATATTTCTTCCAGTGTATGGATTTATAAGGCTGACAGAATGCCCCTGCTCTCACCAGGCTTTGGACATGGCCATGGGAACCTTGTAGGAGTGTCTTTGTAGTCATGAATATCTACATGCAAAGTCGTGGTGTTATAGTTTACACGTTTTGGGGTTTTCCATGGTCATAAAACTAAATTATCAGTTCCCCAAAAGAGGCTGTGTGTCTTGAACCACTCCTCCCAGCCCATGCCGGTGCTGGAGCTCCCCTATGTCCACTGCTCCTTCAGCCATGGGTTTGCTGGCAATGATAACACAGCTGTGCTGCCACTACTTCCACATTGCTGCTGTATCTGACTGACTGCCTGTGCTTGATGTTTTATTCCTAAAGAAGAAAGAAATTGGATTAGATTTTTCTCAGCCGTGCACAGCGGTGATCCTGCGTAACAAAGCTGATCCGTGTGCAGGAAGCTTTGGGAAGCTGGGTGTGAGGGTAAGTTATTAACGGGGAACTCACCCAGGGTGATTTGCTTGATGGATATATCAGCAAGGCACTCCAGGAGGTGCTGAGCAGCCTCCATGGCCCTTGAGAGACCCTTTCGAGTACATCAGGGGTGCCTAAAGCACCTCGGTACAGAAATTACCTCTCTGGACACTGAAGTCCAATAAACCCCTTTGCAGAGAGGGAACAAGGGCTCAGGTGTTGCTCTCCATAGAGGTGCTGCAGGTACCGGGCAGTTTCCGTGTGGGTGAATGCTGCTGTTTGCCCTGTGCCCTGCTGGGCCTCGCTCCCCGGGGTGGGATTTTCCCTGAGTTTTGACCTCCTGGCACCCCTGGGACAGGCGGATTGCAGGCCCTGCTGTCTCTCACACCCACTGCTGTATTTTGCTGTGATTTCTGCAGTTTAACTGCTTCGGTACCGACAGTGGCTTTGTGCTTGGGGTGATTCCTGTGCAAAAGCCCTCTCCCTCCTGTGCCTGTGCTGGGCAGCCGTGGCCTCTCCAGACCTCTGTGCCCTCTCTTGTCTCTTCTCACACCTCCTTGAGCTGCCAGCCTGATCCGGTGTCATCCTTCACATGCAGCTGGGAGGATGTAAGGCTGCCCTGGTGCTTTCTGGGCTGCGTGAGATGCCACTGTTCAGTGACGGAGAACTCTCCCCGTGGGCTCTTGGCGCTGGTTGCTGGGCACAGCTTCTGGCGGCCCATCTTGCATTCTCCTTGCAGCGCCTAAACATGTCAAATTTCTGTAACAAAGTTTCCCTCGGGGTGGAAGGTCTGGAAAACTGATCCACCGCAGCCCGCATAGCAATTAGGTTACCTTATAGCGGCACCAGTAAAGGTAACGGTGTGTGAAATACTGAAAAGCCAAATCCATTTAAATAGACATGTTCAAAGGGAATGTGAGGTGTGAACAGCGTGCCTTTGCTCACAGGGAGCGTGAAATGTCTTCTGCCAGGACTCAGCAGCACTTTAAGAATAGTTGTGAAATTAAGCATAAATACCACGGTGCTGTGGTCCAGGCTCCCGGAATCACACCTATTTTTGGAGGTGGTAAGCAGCAGGCTGTAAAGCTCAGTGCACTGCCTTTAAGCCTTTAGGTAAACCTGACATTGCAAGAAAGCAAAACCTCCAGCGATGTGGTTTCACAGACATTTAAACTGTTCTCCTTTTGGGCTATTGTCCAAAAGGGCATCCTGGTTCCCATGTGCTTCCTTTGTATCACTGGCTCGATCAGCAGGATGGTCTGACCCAAAATTAAGCCTGCAGCAAGGATGCTAAATTTTCCTTCTGGACCAGGCCATGAGACCATGGGGCTGACTGGGTTTTGGTGCCCTCTGAGGAGGTTCAGGGAGCACCCTGCACATTTTGGCACTCCTGGCTCACCAAAAGCCACTGATGACACCTGGCCTGGAGCTCGGCGCAGGGGAGAGGGAGATGCCAGCAGCATTTCAGAGCAGCAGTTTGTTGAGAAGCTTTCAGGCATCATTTAATAAGCAACCAAAGGTCTTAGCAGTAGGACACCCATGTAGTCAGCATCCTCCTCCCCTCCAGCTGTTTATTTTCTACCCTTGAAATGTCCTGCAACCCCCACCTTGTGCTGTGCCATCACCAGCATCTGTGTTGCCTCTCAGCAGAGCTGATCTGCTGGAATAATGCTGCTGCTGCTGCTGGCACAGGCTGGCAGGCAGCTCTGCAGCTGGGCTGTTGTGGGGTGTGGAACCAAGGCCACCTGGTTCTGGGTTAGTCCTGGCATTTTGAAACAGCAAAAAGTTAATTTACTGCAGGTTACTACTGGGGGAGTTCTGTCTTTGTACTTCCAGTGATGTGTTTTCTGCAAGGGGAAGAAATAAGGGCGGGTTTTATGCACTCTAAAGCAGCTGGTCTGGCTTTGTTGGAGAGAGTGTCGACATTATTTGATAACCCTTTCTCATGTTTTCTTGGCTGGTGAATGACAAAAGGGAGAAGTGAATCTTCCCACTCTTCTAGTGGTATGTTTTTCTTCCCAGGAACTATCCTAGCATATAAAATGAAACAAGAGCCCTCAGAAAGCATCAACTATAGTTGGCCTAAGTGTGCTATTTTATGGCAATGTCTTGTTTTTTTCTCTGGAGAAAAGAAAATGTACCCCATTAAGTGCTCGTGTTACAAGCCTGCACCCCAGGGGATAAATATTTCAAATATTAATGCTGAGTAATTTTTAAAAGGTTCTGCATGCATTTGATTTTGAGCATTCTGCAAATTATTTAAGACTACTGAAACAAAATGCAATTTAGATCAGATCACCCTGTGATCAGTATGTGGTGATTTTAAAATCTGCTCTACCCAACAGCATGGTCGTGCATCTGATCAGGCGTTGGTACAATAGGGAAATTGGAATCTGGTGGTGGCTGTGGATCTGCAGGTAGACAAGATGTACAATTTACATAAACAGCGGAGTGAGGAGAGTGCTCTCAATATCCTTTCACTCCAGTACAGTCACATGCATTGCAAATGAGTTACTCTTTTGGAAAAAGCACTCAAACCTGACTTGCATTGAAGTTCTCAGCTATTAACATCAGTGGAGCCAGGGACTCCAGCCAGAACTTCTGTGATTTCCTTGATATCCCTCTTAGTACATCACTCTAACTTTTCCATATGTGTTCTCTGATTTATAACACAGCAATACTTTATTTCACTGTTGTAAAATTCTTTCATACACTCAACCCTGCCAAAAGCTTCATATGTTATTGATTAAACAAATTCCCACTGTTCCAGGATCTCGGCTGCTCTGAGTCTGGTGGTAACTTTAGTGGAATGATGAGTGCAGTGGTCGATTGTACAGGAGGTGGGGAAATACAAGGCACCAGCACTTACTGCTGCCAATCAATAAACTCACCTTCAGTTTGCAAAGTGGAGCTGCTTTTTCCACCAGTCGGTGCTGCATCTCTCCTGAGATGGGCTGAGCTTGTCCATCAGCTGCGAAGTGCTGGTGGCTCAGGGTCATTTGTGGGGAGGATAATGATGATGTTTGATTTTAGTAATGTTGGGAGAAGGATTAACAAGAGTTTCATTTCCACTCCTTCACAGGCAATTACCGACAGCTGCTGCTAGAGAAAGGGTGTGATGATTAACACAGTGACCTTTGCAAGGATTGACTTCCCTTCTTGGAGGGATTCCTTTTGGATGGACTTGCAAGCCATTAGCACTAAGCACCAAGAAGGATGCGTGGGGGCTATGGGTTTTGGTGGAACAAGGTCTCTGTTTCACTATTGACTTAATTAGGTTATAATAGGAAGTTTTCCTGTTGGACTGCGAGGCAATTGCTCTGCTCCAGGGTTTTCTGCTTCTGTAAAGCTCCAAAGCTGGGCCTTGCCAGCACCCGTGGGGACATGGTCCTGCAGCTCCAGCCATCAGCTGTTCTTTGGGGTTGTTTTGGTTCGTGAGATTTTACTCACTGGCTTTGCTGCTTGTTGTGAGAACGAGGTGAAAGGGAGAGGAGTGCAGTCCGGAGGGTTTGGTGAGAGCCAAGCAAATCCAGTTTGGCCTTTCTGCACTGTGATGGTTGACAAGTGACATGGCCCATGGCATGGTAAGTGCCCAGAGCCGTGCCTGAGCCCCAGTGATGCACAGACCAGGCTGCTGCAGGTTCCTGTATGCTCATGTTGAGAGCAGGAGAACAGCACCCTCTCCACTGCCAGGCTATTCCTGCCGCCCCTAGGTGCATCCAAGAGCATTTTCCATGCCCATGACATGTAAGGAATGTGCATCAGGCAAATGCATCTTCTTTTAAACCATACACAGGTTTGCTTGGTAGGATTGACCACATGTACAAGCTCCCAGCTTTTCCCATTCCCCTTTTCCCCCCTTCTTTTCCACCCCTCGCCCAGGTTTGGCTGTGTAATGTCCTCACTTAAAAATCCTGTTGAGCTGCAGTTATTTCGAGGTTTAATGACTCATGATTTCTGTAATGCTTTATTATGTTCACTTTCAGCATGTTTTTATTCCCCAGTCAAATAAAGGGTATTAAAAAACCCACCAAGTACAAAGCCTTCACTTTCCATTTGAGAGAAAAATGCTTCGAAAGCTGTATTGGTGCTACACAGGTAAATAATTAGATTGCTAATGAATTAGCTTTGCTTTGAAGACAAAAGCTTCAGTGTTCCTAATTAGGTTGTGAAGAGAGACATAGAAATGCATGGCCTTTCTCCCAAGGTAAAGGGGAGAAAAGGGGGCTTGCAACCCAGCTGAGACCAGGGACCACTGGCGGGACAGTGTTTTACCTGACCTTGGGCTCAGCACCTTCCAGCTCTTTGATATTGTTTAAATTCCTCAGTGAATTCAGAGAAATAATACACTTTGTCTGTGCAACACATTTCCTTTTCAGTTTCAAATTAATATTTGAATGAAATGGTTACTTACTGCTATGTTTTGAAACAGGGAGAATGGAAGCCTGTGGTATATTTTCATTATATCACTCTATTATTTATGCTTTTCATCATAAGCCCTATTATCATGCTCATCCTAAGATGAATTATGTCATATATTTTTTCTTTCCTCACAGAGCAGGATTTTTTCCCAGGCCTTTGATCATTCTTATCACCCTCTCAAAAGCCCCTTTTAAGTCTGTATTAATACTCTTTTTCAGATGAGGTGAAAACTATTGTGGGATTAGGCAGCATCATTTTAATAATGTTCTAATCTTCATACTATTATTCCCCATCCTGTTCACTAACCACACTAACATCTCGTTTGCCTCCTTCTTTGTCCCCCCTTTTTTCCCTGGATTGCTGCTGCCTGCAGATTGGGCTGCAGACACTGATGCTGTTGTTTTCTCCCTAGTTAATATCGCTAATTAAGAACCATGTGAAAAATACCTTGATTTCCCCCCAGTTAAATTGCATCTATCACTTTTGGTGTCACTTTGGTTGACTTTTCTCCTGACGATTTGCTCTCTTTCTGGCTTTGATGAGCTTATCTCCATGTCCACTCCATATTTGGCTGCTTCACAAATTCATCTCCTCCCCAGATCCTCACTAAATCTATTAGCTGGTGAGTTTAATACCAATCCTTATGGCTTCCTCTGGATAGTTAACCTTTTGCTATGATGAAAATTCACTGTTTAATCCCATCTTTTTTCTCTCTAGATCAATGGCAGCATTTGCCCTCTTCCTCTTTCCTCCTTAGCTTTTTTGCAGCAAAATGAATTGCTATCTGATTTCTTCATCTCATAAATCCCTTGAATGGGTGGATAAAACCCCAGGACAAATCAGAAGGAGTGGTTCCTTTGTCAGAAGCTGATGGTGGTTTATACCTGCAGGGAGTTTCCTCTTCTGCCAGTGCTTTTGTTTGGCAGGTGAAGCCCAGGGGATTCACTGAGCCCTTTGTATCCTTCGCTGTGATTCACCCACAGAGCTGCCTGCAGAAAGAGATCCCAAACCTGCTCTGCAGGTACCCAAGAGCAGTCTGACAGCTTCTGCTGCCTCCTCTGCCCCGATCCAAGGCATTTTAGGCAGAGGTGATGGGCATTGCTGTTTACATTCCTAATTTCTGAGTTTCTACATCCGTGCTTAGGAGCTGCATCCCCCCTGGGGAGCCTTTGGATTTGGGCACAGGCACCCCTGTGACTTGCTCTCCTCCTTGGAATGGGGAATTGTGATGTTCACCATCTGTGTTGTGTTTCAGCATCTCCATAATGGGAAATCTACTCATCCCATCTCTGAAAACTTACTACTTAGGACTTTAAAAGCAAAACAAAAAGCTTATTTTTTGAAATATCTGTGTGCATGTTGCCTGAACTGACTTTCCAATGCAAACAGTAGCTCATACTTTGGAATAACAAGGCACAGGGGATATGAATTTTCCTCTCTCCTTCTGATGACGTATGTGCTGAGACAACATTCAACTGCAGCGAGGAGATGCACAACAGAAATATGATCAACACCTACTGCTGCAAAAAGAAGTAGTGACTAAAGGTGCCTATGTTCCCTGGCGAGGGACTGCCAGTGCAGAGATGCATTGCATTTCTGTCTCATTACACGGAGCTGCCGAAGGTTGAAATGCTGTTAAATATACCACAGGCTCTTATTAAATGGCCATATTAAAGAAAACAACATACACACACACCAGACTGGAGCTGGGGAAAGCTCTTGCTTTATTTGAGGATAGTTTTTTCAGACAGGATGGCTTTTAATAAGCCTCTTGCCCTGGCTGATGAGTTCTCTCAGTGTGATGCTGATGCCCAAACCCAGCAGCCAACCCAGGGTCAGCACAGAAGCCTCCTCTGACTGTGGGGGATCTTTCCTGCTGCCACCTGGGCAGCCAGTGCCTTTTACTGGGTGTGGAGGGTGGGTCCTGGTTTTCCTAAGCTGCTGTAGACTATGGTGCTCCAGAACAGCATCCAATCAGGACAGTCCTTGAGCACAGGCTCCAAGTTGGAGCACAGTGGTGGCACTGAGGGGTGCACTGGGGTGGTGGGAGCATCAAAATACATTATTCAGCCCCAGTTCAGGATAGCACCTGCTGTAGGTACTGACTGAACCGAAATAAAGAGTAAATAAAGGGCAGAGGATGGGCACAAGGAACTAAACCATAGCTGCTGGTTTTGACAGCTCTTTTGATCACCAGTGCCCATTACGCCCCATCCCTGGCAGTGTCTGGTTGGATGGGCCTTGGAGCAGCCTGGTCTAGTGGAATGTGTCCCTGCCCATGGCAGGGGAGTGGAATGAGATGAACTTTAAAGTTCCTTCCAACCCAAACCATTCCATGACTCTGGTGACTGGGCTTCCCTGTAAGTGCCAGTGCCAGCACCACCTAACCCAGCCCGATTGCTTTGAGCTGGGAAACCAACATGCCACCCCTCTCCTTCCCTAGTCCCTGTCCTGCCTGAAGCTCTTCACGCCTGTAGCTGTTTTCCCAATAATCATCAGCTTTCTAGTGGTACTAAAGATTCTACTTTCCATCTTACTTTTTGCCTTGGTGGTAACCACAAATTACAACATAATATAATTTTAAAAATTTGAAAAAGTTTCTTTAAAACTTTTTTTGCTTTAAATTTTTTTCTTCAAAAAATGATGTAAAAACCTTGCAATAAAGAATCTTGGGGTGTACTTATAAGCAGCAGCTAGAAAATGTCTGCTTTGACTGAGTATCCAGGTGGTTTGGGACACAGTGGAGAAGTAAATGTCGCATAATGTTTACTGAACAGAGCATCCATGTTTGCTGTGTGCTGATGGCACTGCTGAAACACACTTTCTGTGCAGATGAATCAGCTCCCAACAGGGTGATTGCAACTGCTGGAGCCTTTTGGGAGGCCCACCCTGCCAGATACCACCCACTCCCCAAACTCTACCCTTGACAGTGTTTGAATTGTTGCTCTGCGTGTCTTGGTGCTCAGTTCCTTAATGCAAATCAGGTTCTCAGTGGCTGCATATATCCCACTCTGCCCAAATATTTATGATTTTAAAAGATGAGTCTGAAACTGGGAGCAATGACCTGCTGGCTCACAAAAGGGAAGGTGATGTGTCTCTCAGCTTTCTCATCTCACAGGAGCACATTTTGTGTTTCCTTAGGAAAAGACCTCCTTGATCATCATCCTGCCTTTGGTGGGGGATGGGAGGAGGGGCTGATATTTGGGTATTTTGAATGCTAAACTATCCTTTCTTACCTCTACTTAAGAGTCTCTTTGCAGTGTTTTTTTGAGGAATGATTTGGGGATTTGTTTACGGTGAGTCTCTAGAGCTGGTTTCTACCTTTTAAAGCCAGATAAGCAAAGGGCAACGTTTTGCTTTTAATGGTATAAATAGGTTATTGTGGAGTTGCTGCAATCTCTGTGTACCTGTGTGCAAAGTGCCTCACACCTGTGTGCTGCACCAGCCAGCAGATTTCCATGTAAAGCAGGACTGTTCCTTTTTTGCATCTCACAAGCAGAATTTAATTCACCGATACGGCACAGTAACTCCTTCTCTCCATTTTAATGGTCCAGTGATATTCTGTTAGCAAAAGACCTAATGAATGTTGCGATTCCATCAGGGCAATCTAGAGTGTAATGCGTGGAGCAGTGCCAGCATTATATAAATCATTAAACATCAAAATGTAAAAAAAAAAAAAAAAAAAAAAAAAAAAATTCCCTAATCATCATCTAACTTCAGGAGCTGCTGGGAATGGCTGGGGCTGGAGGCAGCAGCATGGGTGTCTGGCTGGGGTGGGGACAGTGGCTCGCCAGCCTGGTTCCTCTTCTTGCCTGTTAGCATTTTTGGGTAACACAGATGCTCCAGTATGGAGAGGGTTGTTTGTGTGCTCTGCAGTCCCCTCAGGCCCTTGAAAGTCCTAGAGGGGGAAGCCTTTGTTTCTTAAAGGAGTGTTTTAAATAAAATGAGGGAGAACAGTCATTATAGAGACATTTTCTGAAAGCAGATGAATTTTCTGCTCCAACTTCATTTACATTGTAAGGGAGCTGCACTTCTTCTTGCTCTTTTGGCTTTGGGAATTCGTGCAACAGCGGTCAAAAGGTGCAGTTATGCTCCAGAAGCCAAGATTTTATAGAGATAAACAGTTTAGAGGTTTGAGGGTTGTTTTTAGTTTTTAAACCAAGTCTCTTGAAAGCCTTCCTAATGAGAAGCAAGTCCAGCTAGCAAAGACTGTGTGTTTGCTTTTGAAAAGATTGAATTGGAGGGAAATCTCTGGCGTTAGCCATAGGTCCACTCTGCTGGGAGAGATTATCAGCAGAGAACAAAACCAAAAGTAATTGGAACTGAAATATGGACGTGTTTAAAATGCACTGCAGACTCTCTGGGAGGTTGGAGTGTGATCGGAAAGATGAATGCAAAATACGGAATTATAACATTCCTGATTCTGGGTGTGTATATATGTGTATGTGTGTGTGTGTGTGTATATCTATGTGGATGAATGACTGTGTGAGATTTCAGGGTGGGGGTTTTATTGGCACTGGTCTGATTTTGTTTCTGTCTCCTGGTTTAGGATCAGATTATTTTGCTTTCACTCAAAAACTGAAAATGGATGTGGATGCAGCTCTCACCTCTGCTAGCATACGTAGTCATACTTAAGAGTCACTTCAATAAGAATGAAGACACAGAATTCTGCATAATGGAGAAATACGTTTTATTGAGGGGTTGCTGTCTCAGATGGGTATATCCTTTGGGAAGGCAGCAGGAGTTCAGCTCTGTGGGACATCCACAGGCTCCTGGGGAGCAGCCCATAAGCCCCACCAGCCTGTGCCCATCCCTTGCACACTGCTGCATCCCAACTGCTGAGAAGTCACAGAATGTTCTGGCTTGGAAGGCACCCACTAAGATCATCACAGTCCAACTCCTGGAAGGGCCTGTTCAAGCCATCCCTGCCTTTTGCTTCCCCAGTGGTTTGTGCTGCTCAGCAAACCCAGCCCAGGCTTCTCACTAAAAGCACAAAGCCTGGCAGCTGTGTCAGGGCACAGCCGTGCGGGAGAGGGGCGTGGGGGGACATGGGTCAGAGAGGGATGCTCAGCCAGACATTTCCTGTGGCCACTGTCCCTCGGCCTCGGGCTGCTCCCCCCTCCAGGGATCCCCTCTCAGAGCTGCTGCAGTGGGCATGGCATGGACAGATGGTGGCTGGCACTCAGCTGTGCCCAGCGCTGCTTCCCTGCCCTGCTGAGCCCTCTTGGAGCCTCACGGCCAGCCTGCTTCTAAAAACAGATTGTGAAAAACCATTGAGTGCAAATATGGGCCCTGGCAAGGTGAGAAATGAATTCTTTGCACGTGTGTGCTGCAAGTTTGAGAGGGTTTTGGTCTCCCAGGTCAGTCCTGCAGCCTGTCACCTAATGCTGACTTTCTTTCTTTCTTAAACCAGTATATTTTAAGCCCAAAGCAATATATTATCTCTCAAGAAAAAATAAGCTAATTTTTTTTTTTATATATAGCTAAGAGTTTTTGTCCTGCAGTGCTTGAGTCTAGGGATATTTTAAGAGCTCTGTTATCTTGTGCTGGGAGGGAATACAAAAATATGTAGATAGGGAGTGCTGCTGCTTTGAAAGGTATGTAAAGGGTCTGTGCTGAACTGACACTAGCTGAAAAATTTGTTCAGCCTAATTAGCAGCAAATCACTTCTGTGTCCAACCTTGCTTGTAGAGATGGGCGCCAATCCCCCCTCCTTATCCTCTGCTGCCCTTCGTGGGTTTTCAGAGCCCTCTCTGGCTGAGAGGTGAGGGTTTTTGTGAGGACACAGATCTGCAGCCACGTGTCATTGCAGGCCGACAAGTACAAAATTACTGGAAATTCATGGGAAACCATACACCCATCTCAGGCTTTGTCTAGGATTGTTCAGGCTGTCATCAGAACCAGTCACGATCGATCAGCTTTTAAATTTAATGAAATTTTAATTAAAGAATGGAAAGCCTACGAAGACATCATATGACAAGAGCGCTGGAAGCAAATACAATTTCACTTCCAACCATTAACCAGAAAAGCAGCAAATGGTTGACTGCACATCACCATTGCAGTCTAAGGAAAGTACAGCTCTTGGCTTCGGCGGGCAGGTCATTAGTGACTGAATAATCAGTGACATTTCCCTTCTAAATCTGACACAAATGAAGTGCAGTGCTCTGGAAAAAGCCATTAAGTGCAAAGCCTCGCCTTTACTCTGCTCCAGGTATTGCAGAACAAGATCTAATGGCAGCCTTTAGCTGTGATTTGGCGTTGATGGCATCCACAGGATAGTAACCCCCCAGGATGCCAAGAGCCAAATGCTTCCAGCCTTGCACAAGCCATCATGTTGTGCAAAACCAGAAAGTGTGATTTGTTCCTTGCTGGTGTTGCCAGATGCAGCCAGTAAAAGATACAAGTAGGAAAACCTATAATGTGGAATACTGGGAAGCTGAATGTAGCTGTATTCTTATGTCTGAGAGGTAGCAGCAGGTAAAGATCTCACTCATTGTGGGAAGAGTTTTTAGAGCCTGACATCCTCCTGAGAATTCCTGTGGCAGCTCTCAAAGCTGGGTGTTAACCTGTTTTTCTGCACATTTGAAAGTGTTTTTTCGATGGGAGTGGAAAGCGAGCAGCACTGCACAGGAAAAAGGAAGGACTGGTCTTGTTTATGTCTCTCCCTTGAATATTTCTGAATAATGTGTTGTCAGATGGACGGAGTCATCAAATGGGTGTAACTTCCTCTGCTCCCTCCTCGTGTGCCGTGGCTTTGAATATAATGTCAAAAGGTTAATAGGAGCCAGACTGCCTTGGGGGGTCTCTTGTGCTAAAGCAGTGAGTATTTAAGAAGGTTTTTCTTGAGGGAAAGACTGAATAGAGGAAACTTTTTCTAGGCGAAAGCATTACCAGTAGCTGGACTGGGAAGCACTGTTGTCTTGGAAACTCTGTGCACTGAAGCTGGATATGTCTGATTTTTAAAATTCCTTTTTCTTCATGGACCCCAAAATAGAACTTTTTTGATGCAGTCAATGTATCTTTTTCAATTGCTTTGATTTATATTTAGCCCTGTGTTGGGAAGTTCCAGTGCAGTATTTTTGATCATTAACTCTCCTAGTCGTGTTTGGGTTAAGAGTCTACTATTCAGTGGATAAATCTGCTTTGGGTATAGTCTTGTGAGTTATAATCTTACTGAAAACAAATGAATAACCACAGATAAAAGTGTATTTTTAGTGAGCAGTTTCATTAATAATGGGAAAAAATGTCCTGGGAAGGTTCATTAGTGGCTCACTGATTCCACTCCCAGCTGTTGTATAGTTAGTTCTGACTGAAAGCTCTTGATAGTTTTATTGTTCTGTTTACAGAGCATGGGATAAGATGTTGTTTCAAAACAAAAAGCTTTGTTACCCTATCAGAAGTAGTTTTTATACATTTGTGATGCATCCTAAAGGTGTGTATCCAAACACTTGAATTCATATAAGCATCCAGACAGCTGTTGCCATGTGATTTTCTTTATCCTGATGTGTTTTGGAGAGGTTAGAGTCCCAAAATCTCTTTTGACTGTTAAAATTTGAGGTTCTCTTCCAAAGTTGGAGGAGGTGCTGTCTGCACCCTTGTCTCACTGCAGGGCAGCGTTCCCCCTTGCCAGCATCTCTCTTTCCATCGCTCAGGATTTTCCACAAGGTGGTTGTATTTGTGTGTCCAAAGAAGGGCAGACCAGCTGGGGAAGGCTCAACCTGTTGAAAAGGATAGATTGGGTATTAGGAAAAAATCCTTCAGGAGAAATCTGCCAGTCATTCACACAAGCTGCCCAGGGAAGTGGTGGAATCACCATCCCTGAAGAGATGTAAAAGACATGTAGATGTGGCACTTGGGAATGTGGTTTAGTGGTGGACTTGGCTTTGGAGGGTTAATGGTTGGACTCAATGATCTTAGAGGTTTTTTTCAGCCCAAACTGTTCTATGATTGTATTTCTAAGTGACCCAGAAACCCAAGCTGAAAGAGGAAAAATGGAAGTAGCTTTGTTATTGTAGTTCCGCAATTTAAACTGCCCTCCCCGCGACCCTTTCACCAATGGGTGCATGCTGGACCACAACTCCCTAAATCCATGATTTGAGGACTGGGGAGGCAAGGGAGGTATGAGTGAAACCCTTCTGAGCACAGAGGACTAAGCTTCTCTCTCTTCTCCATCCTCAGGTGACGTTGTGGACATCTACCAGCGGGAGTTCCTCGCGCTCCGGGACCGGCTGCACACGGCCGAGCAGGAGAGCCTGAAGCGCTCCAAGGAGCTCAACCTGGTCCTGGAGGAGATCAAGAGAGCCCTGTCGGAGAAGCAGGCCCTGCGGGACATAAACCGCACCTGGAGCAGCTTATCTGGTGAATACACAGGCGTTGAGGATCTGGGGCTGTGTTGAAGCTGTTTCTGATGAGGAGGTAGAGAGGTGTGTGTGTGTGCGTGTGCTCAGGGCTGCGGACAGGACCTGCTCTTCTCTCCCCCAGTGTGAGCAAATTGTGGAGTTCAGAGAGACTTGGGAGCTCTTAAACTCCTGTTTAATTAGAGGTGCATAAGCATCATTAAACACGGATTTGCCTCTGCCGAGGATATTTGCCAATTTGCTTGCTTACAAGCTTTTTTTTTTCTCCCTTGCAAGTCATACACTTTGTTTCCTATGGCTGTATTCAACCCATATGAAAAATGGGTATCCAAAGAGAGGGGGGAGGAAGGAGTTAGGCTGGCTGAGCACCCCTCACCAATTTATTCGTTCTTTTTTTTTTTTTTTTTAAGTTGCTCAATTGAAGAAAATTGGATCTCTACAGAAAGATCTGATTTGACCTTCATTTTATCTTCATTTTCCCTTCTCCTTCCCAAATATTTTGGGACTTCTTTAAGGCCCTCCTGGCTCCTGCTGAACTTTAATTGGGTTTGTGGTAGCATGTTAAAGGTTGGCCTGATTTTTTATAACCCAGCAGTAGTCTCGGGTGGCCAGGCTGCTGTAAAAAGGCTTTTTGCCTTGCAGTCTCTTCCTACCTACCGTGCCTTGCAATTGATTCCCTTTTCCTTTTTAAGACGAAACCAAGTTAAAACTGTGGAATATCACCAACAAGAATGTGCTGCACCTTCCCACCATCTTCCATCATTTGCCACATTTGCTGTCAAAGGAGAACAGTCTGCAGCCAGCCGTGCATGTGGGACAGGGGCGCACTGGAGGTAAATGGGAATTAGTGCTGCTTCTGGTGCTCTTCCTCACCTTGGTGCCTGTCCCTCCCCTTTCCTCCGGGCCTGGCTGTGGCACAGATGCAAGCAGGACTGGAGGAAGGGCTGCATGCATCATGCAAGCTTCCTTGGTTATGGTGACATGTGGGGTGGGTGAGCCATGTCACGCCTGCAAGTCTACAGGGGAGTGCTGTCTGTGCTCTTGACTGGCCCTAAAATGTTCTCGATGCTTCTGCCAGATGTTGTTTGCTGCTTTCCATATCCAGAGTGCTCTAGACTTTGCCTGGAGGGCTTCAGATGAAAGCATAGTTTGTAGGGTGCTTCATGGAGACTGTAATTGAGCTAAGGAAGACAAATCCAATTGGTAACAGGACTTTGGTTCCTTCATGATTCCCCCTGCTCCCAAATCCCAACCCAAAGCTAAAGACCTGACTTTCACCTACTAAACTGGAGTGCTTTTGGCCATGGGAGGGGTTTGGAGAACAAGAGGTGGTCTTTAAGTTGCTGTTTACAAGTTGAAAAGGCCCCTGGCAGGGGGAGGGATTTGTGGTGATTCCTGCAGGGAGAAAAAGCAGAGCATGTCTGACTGCCCATGGGTGCCCTGCCAGCCCAGCACACTGGGGTGCTGCTGGTTGGCCCTGGGCTGAGGACAGGAGTGTGGGAACCCTGTGTAGCCCAGGAACCCACCAACCTGCTGCTCACAGCTGGTTTTTAGTGACAGAGCCTGGCACTGACCAGGTGAACCATGAGTTGGTCATGGGAGCAGAGCAAAGTGTCCAACACAGCCCCCTCTCTAAAATCTCTCCGTGGCCCTGGACAGTGTCCGTCGTGATGGGAATTCCCAGCGTGAAGCGGGAGGTGCATTCCTACCTCACTGACACCCTCAACTCCCTCATCTCAGAGCTCACCCAGCAGGAGAAGGAGGATTCTGTCATCGTTGTCCTCATTGCCGAGGTAAGACAGAGCTTTGTCAGTTTGCCCCGTGTCCCTGATCCCCATCCTGCAGGCTTGGTGCCAAACAGGATGCTGCCCACCCAGACACCAGCTCTGTCACTTTGCTGGGTAAATAAGCCTAGCCTTGGGCTGCCATGCAGCAGCATCAGCGTGTGTGTCTTGCCCAAAATGAACTGCTGGTTGGGCCAGAGAGGATCAGGATGTGAGCAGGTAAACGTGTCTCATTAGCAGCTACCGGTGTGGCGCAGCTCACCTAAATCATGATGCCTCCTGCAGGGTGCTGGAATGGATATCCACAAAATGAGCTGGAGCAGCCCCATGACCAGAAGAGCTCTCAGACCTGCTCCTGCAGCAGCTCCCTTTCTCCACGTACCTATAACACAGCACTAAACCCCTCTTGAAACCCAAGAGTTGGTAATTTGGGGTTGAGACTCATATGCCTCTTTGTATTGGTGCTTGGAGCCCGGAATCAGTTGCTGAATGCAAGGGCTAAAAAGCCTTGATACATTAATCTGCAAGAGCTGCTTTTATCTATGGGTTTAGATGGTTATTTTTCTCCATGGTTTTCCTCTCAGGATTATTTTCTTGAGCCTGAAGTGCATTTGTCTTAATTTCCAGAAATCCAGTGAGAAAGATAAACCTCAGTAGCCTGTTACTGGGAGCGGAACAAAGATGAATGTCCGGGTTTGCTGTCTGTTTTGACATTTTGAGTAGCATTTGGTCTTCAGGGCTCTAGCTGGTATTTTGTACAGGGAGAAGGTGTGCACAGATGGGTGCAGCCCAAGGGGCCCAGGACAGGGTTTGGTCCTGGCTGTCATTTGGCTCCCTTGGAGCCAGGACAAGTTTGGTGGCTGTTTTTGCAGTGGGTAAGTTGAAGCCTGAGAGGTTTTAAGCAACTTGACCCGGACCAGCTCCTGTTTTGAACTGCAGTAATACTACTTTAGTTGACTTGAAAATAAGGTGCATGCTGTGATGACAGCTCCTGATTTTCAGGATGTACCTATGATGAGGAAAGTGAACAACAAATGTTGTTGCAGATTCCTTTAGCCAAGTTTGGTCTTGGAGCTGCACAACATCCTTCTGTGCAAGTGTCTGCCACTGCTGTGCCTGCTCTGCCTCTTCCCGAAGTGTTTCTATATGTACCTACACTTTTTAGAGCTCCTTGGGCATGGGATAAAGAGTTAATGATGGAGGGGGTGGTATGAACCTGAAACAAATGCTGAGTAATTTGGAGACTCAGCACAAGTGCAGCAACTGAATGTCCTTTCTGGGATAGGGACTTCTCATTCCCAAGTGTCACTGCTGGCCACTGCAGGTGTCATCCACAGTGGCTGGGCTGCCTGGGAGAGCAGGGGCTTCCTCAGCTGCCTGAGGGGAACCCTGAAGTGAGATGGTTGGCTCGGCTGTCACCAACCCACTGTTTCAGACACTTGGAGTGGAGCTGCATGGTTCCTGCCAAAGCCAGGAGCATCTTTCCTGCTTTTGTTTTTCCCATTGCTGTTTTCTTGGCACGCTGAAGTAAGAAATCAGTCCAGCACTGGGACTCCAAGCCCTGTTTAGCAAAGGGACCTTTTCCTCTTGAGAAAACCCTCCCTTGTCTCCGTGCCAGCACAGAAGTGCTGTGCTCAGCCTGTGACATACGTCCCCGTGTCTCATTCTCACCTCGCCCGGCGCCGAGTGCAGCAGCAGCTGGTCCCAGCTTCTGTGATGCTGCGTTGGCAGATCCACCCAGGATTTGTGGCCTCATGGTCCGTGTGGCTGCCCAGATCAGTGCCACCACCAGGAAACAGGAACAGGTTTTGCTCATGTGTCTCCTGCCCTTTGTTCTGGGGTTTTGTTTTCCTCAGTGCCTGTCCCTGTGCTTGCACTTATCTCACCCGCAGACAGCAGCAAGTGGCGCTGGCGACCTTTGTCTCCCAGATGTTATGGGTTGCCATGTTGATTGTGGGAACAAACTGAGGCTTTAGGAAGAAAAGCATCAAAATGAACCTGAAATGAAAAACTTATAAATAGCCCCGTCTTTTTCACCAAAGGGTACAGAGTATTCGCTGCCAGAAATATTCTCTTGGATGCAAGCCAGTGTGTGTAAGGAAAAAATAAATAGCCCAAGGGTTAAAACTTGGCAAACACTTGGTGCTGGCAGGGGCAGAAGTGCCAGGAGAGCACAGGGAAAGATGTGCAGGATCTTGTGTCCTTTGGGATGGATTTTGGTGTGTGGTGCCTCCAGTTAACAACTGACCACAGAGGAGGGCTCCTGGGAGCCTGTCAGCATGGGAGAGCAGTAAAGCTGGATAAAAGGAGACATGAAGGTGAATGAAGATGATACAGATGTGCTGGCAGTACCCTGGGGTGTGTTGAAGAAGATTTCTGAGCCGTGGGGGACACAAGCTGAGGCTGAAGGGTCTAACACTGCTTTTCTTTTGTTTTCAGACGGATCCACAGTACACAGCCGGAGTGGCGGAAAATATCAAAAACTTGTAAGCACTTCCAAGTGGCTTCAGTGTATACAGCCTGTGCCTGTAGCAAGGCCAGGGAATGGCTTCGTTGAGGAGAAAATACACACTTCTCTGCTTCCCTTTTGTATTTTGTTGTTGTTGCTTGGGGTTGTTTCCTCTTTTTAAACTTCGTGCTGTCTTTGCTAATGCTGCTTCCACTTTCTACTTGTTCTAAAATGCATCCCGTATGTAGCTTCCAGGAGGCTGCTTTGTGCTCGAAGTATTTAACACAGATGGACATTTCTGTTTTGCTCCTTCTGCCCTGGGGCATTGTGAGGAGATGGATTGTTTAGATTTACAGCTATCCTGGCAGTTGTTTCAGTGTCTCCTGCAGCCCTGTACTTGCTCTGTGCAGTCTGGGCAGTGTAGTAAGCACACACGAATGCTCCTGCCTTATTTTGCTTTAAAATCTGTGATCCATCTTTCTTCCCACTCCAGCCTGTGTGTTTTCCCCTTGTTCCAGGCTCTAGTTACATTTGTCCCTGGTGCTGGCTGCTGTTTATGTCCTGGAGCCTCAGTGGCTTTTGCAGCTTCGTCTGTGGCTGTTTAGCAGGAGCTGGTGATGGATTATTAACCATGAGCCGGTCCGGGCGTTAACGGCACCAGAGCTCGGAGGCAAAGGGAGAGAAAAGGTGGTGAGAGAAGGGGCGGTGACTCCGGCCAGCTGCTGCGGTAGCTCCTTGCCGAAGGATCGCAATCGCCGCTCGAAGGAGAAGAGAAAGGGCAGCGCATCCTGCCAGAGCCCCTTGTCCCCGAGCCAGTGATGGGAGAGGGGCCGGGAGCAGCGTGGGGAGGGCTGTGCTCCCGGGCACTTGGACAGGAGCTGAACCAGAGCCCTCCATCTCGCAGTGCAGGGGCTGGCAGGGCTCCCCTCCTTGTGCCCGCGGGCAGGAGGACGCACTTACCGCGGATAATGGGCTGATTGTCCCATGGATCCTGATGAAATTACCGGGCGCTGCTGCAGAGAGTGCCTCTGCGTAGAAGTCCTGAAACTTTAATTGACTTAATGATTTGATTTCTCATCATCCCCCTCTCCAGTGCCTCCTGCCCCTCCCTGAGTCACTGAAATTATTTTTCTTCCAAATTGAATTGAGGTGGTGTGGGGCCAGGGCAGGCTGGGCTTCTCTCACAGGAGGGAGGAAGCTGTTGCTGCTTTACTGCAATGTTTTGCAGCTCAGTGAGAAGCTGCTGTTTCACTGCTGCCAGAAGAGGGGAAGATTTGCAAATGTTAGCTGAAAGACCTGCCGGTCCCAAGGAAGGAATAAGGAAGGGAAAAAGAAGTGAGAAGTTTTTGGTCAGCAGGCTGGCTGCTTTGTCTCCCTCTGCCCCATCTCCCGTCCTCCAGGCTCTGCACAAACAAAGGAAATCAGCCTTGCACCAAATGTTCTCGAAAAGGCAGTATAAAAATAACTGGTTTTCCTGCTTATCTCTCACAGTTAGAGTAGTCCCAGGGTATTGCTTGCAAGGCTGATGTAGGTGCCTGCTTTTCAGATGGGTGACATTATTTTCTGTTTGAGTTTGAGTCTTTAAAGGTTTCTTAGCCACATTATAAGAAAAGTAGATGCTGATTTTATCGGCAAAAAAGAACTAGGTAGACTTCCTGCTGGCTCTCTGAACTACAGCACAGCAGTGCTTTAAGCAACTTAGCAGAAATGTATAGCACAACCTTGGCAAAATTAATTTTAATTACTGATGCATTTGAAAAATCTCTAAATGCCTGTCATGCCAAGTCCTTTCTTTGCTGAACCAGTTTGCAGGTCATTTAATCCTGTAAAGAGTACACGGTGCTCAGGGCTGGTCTTTAAAGCTGACCTGTGTGTGTGCAAGGAGGGAGGAGGATGCTGGTGGGGAGCATATGCACATGGGGCTATTAGAGACTGTGGGAGGGAGAAGATAACTTAAAAAGCCCGTGCCAATCCCTGCTGATGTGTTCTGATAAGGCCTGGAAGTGCACTATGTACCCGGGAAGTTACACCTTAGAGGCTGTGGTTTTTGTTTGGTTCTGAGGCTCAGTGTTTACCCCTGATTTGGTCTACGAAATGTTGTGTCAGACGTGGAGGTATTTGTTTACTGCTGCTTTTCTCTCTCAGATTCCCGAAGGAAATACACTCAGGTCTCCTGGAGGTAATTTCCCCATCTCCACATTTCTATCCTGATTTCTCCCACCTGCGGGAATCCTTTGGGGACCCCAAGGAAAGAGTCAGGTAAGAATGAGTGACCTTATAAACAAGCAAGCCCTGAATTAAGGAACTGTAGCAAGTTCCTCACTGACTCCAGCAGGGAAAGCTCTTCTGCAGGGCCAGGCGAGGATTTTAAACTTGAATTATCCAAGAGCTGAAAGGACATGATTTGGTGACAGGGGGATGAACTGGCACCAGCTTTGCCAGGCTTGCCTCGTGCTGTGGTGTTTCCATCATGAAGCGAGGAGCTCATTTTAACCCAAATTATCTTCATTTTGGAAGTCCTTGAGATTTCTAATAACTCTTAGCTGATCAGGGACCAAAGGGAAAGGCCATATGCCATCCCCTCTGCCTCCCAGGGCTGTGCCACCTTCCCATCTCCAACCCAGCCTGGGCAGGCTCCCTGGAGCAGCCACTATCCCAGCAGAGACAGATGCTCCCATTTTCTTTGTCTCTTGCAGGTGGAGGACAAAGCAGAACCTGGACTACTGCTTTTTAATGATGTACGCCCAGTCCAAAGGGATTTATTATGTGCAGGTGGGTTTGGTGCTGGTGCTGGAGAGAAGATGGATGTACCTGTGAGTTTACTGTACTGACTCGTACCAGCTGAGAGAGAGCAAAGAGCATATCCAGTTCTGGGATGCAGCAGAGTGGGAGCAGGTTTTAACCACATAGGTTCAAAAGCTGTGTTTTTAAAATACTTTTAGACTTGGAAACCTCCCACTTAGGAAAGGCAGAAGTCCTTGTTTCTCTTACCTGTTAGACTGAGTAAGAAAAAGTGCTTGGAGCACCTTCCAGAATAAACTGGGTCTGTGCCAAAGCTTTCCTCTGGTCTATGGTGTGATTGCTCTGCCTAGAGAGACTGTTGCTGGGACCTGGATGGGACATTGGCACTGTGCCCTTTTGTCTTGCAGCTGGAGGATGATATTGTGGCCAAACCAAACTATCTCAGCACGATGAAGAACTTTGCCTTGCAGCAGCCCTCTGAGGAGTGGATGATCCTGGAGTTCTCTCAGCTGGGGTTCATTGGTAACATTCTCCCCCACTCACCCCAGTCCTGTCAGGCACGAGGCACGAGAACCTGCTGGCTCTTGCCAGCACTACATTCTTGGCCCAAGAAATTGTCCCCACAAGATGGTAAAATACTTCGACTTGATCCCCTCCTGTTTTTGCAGTGACCCTTGTGTTTGCACAGGGGAGAAAAATCCTCACAGCTGGTACTGCTGATGCTCACTTTAAGTAAAAATAAACCTGGTGAGTGGCCCAGCCGACAGCCAAACAGCTTAGATATGGCCAGTAGCTTCTAGGCTGGATGGGATCTGGATTTGCCTAAGAGTGTGCAAAAGGAAGTTTGCATCAGCCCAGAACTATTTTGGGAACGGCAGTACATGGTTGCAGTAGCAGCTTGATCTGTTATTTTGGATACTGGTTTCATTGGCTTAAAACTTGTAGTTTTCAGGGCAGGAAATGGTCTGTCCTGCAGCTGGCTGCATTTTTCATCCTTGTTTCTCTTTACTGAATGGGAGAGTTTTAGACCTTTTGATACTGCTATGACCTGTGAGACGCTAATGCTTTCTAATTCTGCAACAAATATTAAATCCGGAACTGTATTAGCAGTGTCAGCAGTGCTGGTATATAAACAGGAGCCACGTGTTGTTTCCTTTATATAGATGGACACATCTAACCTCCACAGCCCAGTCTCCCCATTTTTTTCTTTCCCAGCTCTGATTCTAGACCATTTCATACCATAGCTCCTCTCTCTCTCTTCACTCTCTTTGTGCTCTAGGAAAAATGTTCAAATCTCTGGATCTGAGCTTGATTGTGGAGTTCATCCTGATGTTCTATAAGGACAAACCGATTGACTGGCTGCTGGATCACATCCTGTGGGTGAAAGTCTGCAACCCTGAGAAAGATGCAGTATGTAAACAATCTCTGTTGAAGGGAAATGTTCTGTTGCGTGTGGGCAAATGTACTTGGCTGTGCCTCCAGGGGATCTTTTCTGTGAGCTCTGGTGCTAACTGACTTTGCACCGAGCCGTGCCATCCCTGTGGAGCGTGCTGCAGGATGTCCTTCTGGATTGTGTAAGGGAGACCTGGGAGTTCAGGCTTCTGTAGTCTGCAACTGCCAGGAAAGGCATTATTTCTGCATCTAAGCACTAATAGGGTATTCCTCCTGCAGTCCTCGAGGACAGGAGTCGTTCCCCATTCTTCTGTGTTGTCTTGCATTATGGTATGTGTCTCCCCTGAAGCCGATTCCCACTCGCTGACTGCAACCCCAGAATAACCCTTTGACGCTGGATCCATGTGCCATACCCGCCTGGAGCACACATGGAGGCTGCCCAGAGAGCTCACCCCAGACAACCCAGAGCAAACCCTCCTTGCACAGTCTGCCAGAATGAAGCCAGATCACACAAAGCTCTTGTCAGCGTTTCTGGGAGGATGCAGAGAGGTGAAGTGGGCTCTGCTTTTGTGCTGCCACTCCTTTTGCAGAGCCATAAGCCCCCGTGCCCTGTGGAGGTTGTGTTTGAACTCCAGCAGCAAGGGGCTAAAGCGAGTGGGAAGGGCAGAGGAGGAGTGTCTGTGGCAGCAGATGTAAGATGAGCTCAGCACCAGATACCCTCCTGTCTTCTCTGTGAACATACTGTATTTACTCAAACGCTTGCTTGCCCTCCTTCCTGGTGGAGAACAAGCAGCAGAGTTGCTGTGCAGAGCTCAGAGCCAGTGGCTTAGAACAGACTTTGTGGTGACAACCGTGTTGTGGTGATAAATGCCAGAGCAAGTGGTCACTCTGGGAATTAGTATTGTATTTATGTGCTGGGGGGATGGACCATCCTCAGAGCTCTGCAGAATTGGGGCAAGGGTGTGGTTTAAATTGGCCTGATCCCTGGCAGAGGACACGGCATCGGCTCCAGTACCCCTTGTGCAGCAGGACCAGTCTCAGATGATGTCCACTGAATCCTCCTGGCACTTCAGACCATGTGTTAGGTGTGACAGAGCAGTCCCCAGGACTGTCTGGCAGTGCCACAGTCCGCACAGCTGTGGGAAAAGCGGGATGGGTGGGATGCTGGGGTGGAGCTGGGAATGATGCTGCAGTCTGTGCCCCCACCTTCAAAATCCTCAGCGTGAGCACTGATTAAATGCAGATCCTGCTGCGCTGGATCATCTCCTTAACTCATCTGTGCACATCTTTTCCTACCTGATGAAACCAAGGTTTTCTCTGGGGAAATCGCAAACCTCTTAAACATGTTGCCTTTTTAAAAATTAACCTACTTTCCATGTGGATTTCTGGCTCCTTTCTCCCACTGTTTGCATGATTAACTCTGCACAGCACCCTTTTAAACATGACTTTCTCTTGTAAATCCCACTGTGCAAAATCAAATTGGTAGCAGGGAGGATTTGTCTTTTTGATTGAAAGTTTGTTTGACCTGAGCTTTTGGTAAGTGCTTTGCCTGCTCTGGATATATTCTGCTCCTTCTTTTTTAACTCATTTTAGATTTACCTGGGATAGACCTGTGTGAAAAGATGACCTTCTTACCACCAACTGAGCTGTTCCCACTCCTGGCTTGTCTGTGATGAGGCTGCTTTCAGGAAACATTTCTTTAGCAGTGCAGGAAAAGGGGAGGAAGATAAATCAGGAGATGCTGTAGCTGCCTCCATTCCCCTTCCTCCTCCTCTCCCCATCCAGAGTGAGATAGCCATGATGGAGTTGCATCCAGAGCTGCTGGCAGTGAGTAGGGTCTGTCCCATTAGCATGGCTAGTTTTAATTTTCTAATGTAACGTGAGCTGGATTAGGGGATTATCTCTTTTGCAGCTTGCAGGGGTCATGCCTGGAATTTCCCAGCTCCTGGCCCCTGGTGGGGGCTTGGTGTAGCACCCTGTCTGTTCCAGGCACCCGCCGCAGGATTTCTGCCAGGTGGGAGGCTGCAAGAGCAGATGGCATTAGGGATGTGCATGCATTTCTTTTCTTGGAAAAAGCCGGAGTTGGATAACAAATGCCCTCTCCATACAGCTTTTAACCTGTATTTTTGTCCTGCTCCCCCAAACAGAGAGAAATGAGCTATTTTAAAATGTGAGTTCTCATGTCCCCACGCTCTCAGTGATTTTCCCTTTTGTCCTTTATTCCCTCCCCATCGTCTCTCTCCCTCCACTCCATGGCAAATCACTGCCAGGATCGCAGTTGCATCTCCAAGTTTATTTATGTGGTGGATAGGCGTGAAACAGCCCAGCAGCTCTGACAATGGCACGTGCTGTACATCTGCTCACAACTCCTGCCAGCAAACTGGGAACTGCCCAGCCAGAGAGAGCCCACACTTGGTACCTGTTCACCTGGGCTCTGAATCATCCCAGCATTATTATATCTTCAGACATCAGGGATCCCAAGCTCTGAGTTGTAGGAAAAAGGCTTTCCCAATAAGCCAAGGGGCAGAGGAAACTCGGTTCTCTGGCTGCTCCTCCCTGACAGCACAGAGGGGATTTGCTCAGCGTTCTTAGCTATGCTTGGCAAGGAGAAATTTGGCACTTAAACCTGGACTCTGCCCAGCAGAGCCTGGGGGGCGAGTGGCTGAGAGTCACGGTCTGGTTTCTCTAAAGCATAGAGGGTTGAAAGCCCTCTTCACAGGTTAGAGCCTAAATACCACACAAGAGCATAGAGATGGAGGATTGTCTGTCATTCCTTGTGCCCTTGTCCATCCCCCTTGTGGGCCACAGTGGCCTGCAGAGGTTTGAGCCTGGGGCACTGTGGGGCTGTCTCATTTCAGAAGCACTGTGACAGGCAGAAGGCAAACCTGAGGATCCGCTTCAAGCCCTCACTCTTCCAGCACGTGGGAACCCACTCCTCCCTGGCTGGGAAGATACAGAAGCTGAAGGTGGGTACCAACTCTCCATCCAAGCTACAGGTGGCCTGGCCTGCAGGCGCCTGGGAACTGACTGCTTTTGGGTGAGGACATCAGTGACAGCAGCTGGTGGCAGCTGGATTTTTATGAAGTGGTTGTTTTACTCTGAATTACAGTGAGCTCAGGTAGCTTCTGCTCCTCAGAATGGCAGTGACATGCACCAAGAGTCCCTGCAAGATTGTAAGCCTTGGTACCAGTCCTGGCCACTCATCCTGAGTGCCAGACCATGGTCCAGGCATGTGACTTCAAAGAATCTACTGAAAAACCTTGGAGAAAAACTCCTGGGTTGGTCCGACTTCCTTCCCACTCCACTTCATGTTCCTGGTATTTGGTTATAGGCAAATTATAACTCACTGTGTAAGAGCTGGAATTGTTGATGTGTGTTCAAACATGAACAAAATACAGCTTTCCACAACTACAAGTGCAAAATCCATGGACAGACATCCCTGGGCTGTGCTGTCTGTGTGATCCCCAGGGAAATGGATGGTATAATCCAGTTTGTATCACAATGCAGTGCTGTCAGGCCATGTAATCCAGTCATTTTATGCTATTGTCAGCCTCCCAGCTGCTTTCTTCTCAAGTGTAAAGACTGTTTCCAGAGCTCCTGGGGCATGGACAGGCATTTAGGGACATTTGGACAGTGAAAGGCTCCTTGATGTGCTAGATCAGAACACAGAGCAGGGGTGTTTCTCTGAGCTGCCTCTCCTGTAGCAGGAGATCCAGTCACACATTCCCCTGCCTGGTGCCTTGCCCAAATTACTTCCATCTCTCATCCTTCTGTGCCCTGCAAATGACAAAATTTTAATTTGAAGTGCCTTGTAGCTGAGGCCCTGGTTCCTCACGGGCCAGAGCAGCTCATGGCCCTTATCTGCCCTTTTGCTTTGTGCCCACCAAGGACAAGGACTTTGGAAAGCAGGCACTGCGGAAAGAGCACGTCAACCCTCCTGCCGAGGTGAGCACCAGCCTGAAAACCTACCAGCACTTCACCTTGGAGAAGGCTTACCTGCGGGAGGACTTCTTCTGGGCCTTCACTCCCACTGCTGGGGACTTCATCCGATTCAGATTCTTCAAACCACTCCGTATTGAAAGGCCAGTGCTTGAGGGGTCAGCAGGGGTGTGGGGACAGCCCAGAGCATGTGGAGACACTTGGCTTTTGCTCTTTTAGCAATTTAAATCAAATTTCTTGCCCGTCTCCTGCTTGGCTGCCCAGGAGGAGAGAGCAGTGCTCTTCCAGGGGAAGGATCATTTGACCCTTTCTCAGTGGGGCCACTTTTGCCAGAGCCCTTTGCTTTCCTGCACTTGTGAGCAGTCCATGGTTTAGCTGATCTGGCACAGAAAGTCTCCTGCCAAATCGTGCTGTGGGCTCTTTGGGAAGGTGCCTGTTAGGTTGAGCTGTTGGATGATTCAGATGGGGTGAAAGCCATCATGTGCCCCCTCGCTCAGTGTACCTTTCTGTGGGTTTGGTCTCTGTCACAGGTTCTTCTTCCGCAGCGGGAACATCGAGCACCCAGAAGACAAACTCTTCAACACGACCGTGGAGGTTCTGCCGTTTGACGTAAGTGTTTGATTGAGATTTGAGGCGAGGGTGGAGTGGGAAGCAAAAGAGGCTTGAGAGGAGCGAACTGCTTAAAGCCATCAGGAAAATCTTTACAAGATTTGAGTGCCTCTTACAGGTGCTGGCAGGGAGCCAGAGGGTCGTGCCTGGTGTGATGCCACCTCGGGAGTGGGGTGCTTTGCTGAGCATGGCTGTGTGAGCCATCCCTGCCTGGGGATGCTCCAGTGGGTGGGATGGCTGCAGAAGAGGGGATGAAGGCAGAATGGTGCAGTGGAAACAGCAGCCTGAGGACTGCAACTGTTCTCTTGTTTTGGGCATGTGTCTCAGGGTGCCAGGTAAGGGACGAGGTGCCAGGGTTTGCTGGCAAGGACAACTCTAGAGTTGCTGCTTTTCTTGGGCCTTCTGGGTGACTCTTGCCTCTGGTGTTGCACAAAACTCCTCTCCTTCTGCAGAGTCTACAGTCAGATAAGGAAGCCTTGCAGGAGGGAAGAGGCACAGTCGCCAAATACCGCAGGACAGCGGATGGCTACATCCAGATAGGTACAGGGCATGTGGGGTGGTAAAGTGCCTGCTGGCTTTGATTACACAGCCATGTCCTCACCTACATGTCAGTCAAGAACCTTAGAGCTGTTTGCTTGGCACAGAGTAATTTCTGCTTCCCAGGAGCCAGGTTGGAACAGGATTTGTCATTGTCTCCTCTCTTCCACTGCTCTCGCTCTCAGACCAGGTTGTCCTCCTCAGATAGTTTTCAGTCCTGCATTTCTGCCAGTCTCTGCTCAGAGCCGGAACCAAACAATGCAGATTATTCATTTGCTTACCCTGGGGTTACAAACCTCCACCACGGGCAGTTTTGCCGTCTCTGTACTCACACCACTTGCAGGTCAGGCTTCGTCTCTTGCTACCTGAGCTTGTTTTAGTGCTTGCCCTGCCCTTTGTACAAGAATGAGCAATTGCAGCCTCCAGAGACCTTCAAGTGTGTGATAACAGCCCTGGTGTCCCTGCTAAGATGTAATTTTTTTTTTAAGTAGACAAATAAAAGAAAGATTTCCTGACACATGCAGTGTTTTGCCATTTTCTCATTCCTCTGCATGTTGGCTGGTTTCTCCATGTTGCATTTTCAAAAATAAAAAAAAAAATTTTGTTTACCTGATTTGTGTTCTGCAAAGTGTGGCATTTTGCACTGTATTGCCATCCACGCTGCTGGTTTTTAGCCTGTTTCGTGTTGGGGAGCTGCAGGCAGGGGCTGCTGGGGCTGTTGGTGGTGCCCTGGGGGACAGGGGAAGTGGAGGAGCAGTGCCAGAGGACCATCCCTGTGTCAGCCATGTGCTCTCCCCACCAGGCTCGTTCTCCAAGGGCGTCGCAGAGGGTGAGGTGGACCCGTCTTTCGGGCCACTGGAGGCCATCAGGCTGTCCATCCAGACCGACTCCCCGGTGTGGATCATCCTGAGCGAGGTAAGCCGAGCTCCCTCAGCACCGCCCCACCCCTGCCCTGCGCATCGCTCTGATCCCATCCCTCTCTTCTTTCAGATTTTTATCAAAAAAGCAGAGTGAAACAGGCATGAGGCGGAACGGACACACTCGTGGATCCCTGGTCCTGCTCCCTCCGTCCCGCTCCCTCCTCCCCGCGGCGCCTTGCCCGGACCAGGACAGCGCAGGGCCGGCTGCCGGAGGCGGCACTCACCACAGGCTGCGGCAAAGCTGCTGCCGCGCCGGCCCCGCCATCCCCAGCAGGGCTGGGGGGCCAGGACGGGCATCGACTTCTCCTGAAGAGGAGCAAAAAGCAGAACCCAACCCCTGTGCAGAGGGGGGGCTTTGCTCCGCTCCCTCGGCCCCTGGGGGTGCCGCTGCCACTCGGGACACACGGGACAGTTTGGGGTCGGGATGAGCTTTAGCGAGCGTGGGGACAAAAAGCACCTTCAGCCCCAGACAGGGCAACCTTTGGCTGCATTTGGGGACAGAGCAGGTCACACCGAGTCCTGCCAGCTGACCCCGCCGGTGCTGGGATCGAGGCGGCAGGGACCGAGGTCTGCCTTGCCCTCTCCCAGGCAGCAGTCCTGGCCACAGCTGAGGATTAAGTGAGGGCAAAGACTGAGCCTCCTCCAGCAGAGGAGGAACGAATCCAAAGGGGTTGGAGCTATGATTATGGCAGGGAAAACAAAAAAATAAAATATGCCACACTGTGCCTGCCAGCATTGAACACAGCCCCTTAACTCACAGTGAAGTCTCCAGTGTCTTCATGCCTTGAGATTGAGTGCAGAAACTGTCTTTTAAATAACTAATTCAGTTATTGATTGATGTGGGTTTTTGGGGACGGAAAAAAAAAAAGCAGAGGTAGCCCAGTTCAAAAATAGTAGGGATTAGTGTAAATCCCAACGTCCTTTCAGCTATACACTGGAATGCATTATACTACTTTAATGTTCTGTATTTTTTATTACTGGATACATTTGATTTTTCAAGTACATCTCTCTATATAAATATATAAAATGATGTGCACTGTAATAAAAGCTAAATTTAAACCTGTGGTGCAGTAGTGAGAGTCACTTGCAGCAGGGCTGGTTTAGGCACCTGTGAACCCCAAGTTCACAGCAGAGGGTGGAATCCAGGGAGGGCAAAGTCCTGTTGCAGAGTTGGTGATAAGTGAAGCTGGGGTAAAGTAAAGTTCATTTAATCAATACCAAACAGACTTTAGTACTTGGACTAGGGTCAGGCTTTTCTCCCACTATGTGGATGTGGTTTTAGGCAAGCTTACCCATCCTTTTCAGTTAATCACAGCAGCTTTTCCTGTGAAACCCAGTCCCCAACTCAGATGTTCTCACACCAGTCTCTGAGCACCTTTGACAATCGCAGGTGATTTCTAGTGAGAAAAAGAATTTATTTTTTATATCCATGGTGTGATTCTTCAACATAGATCATTAACAGCAGTAAGGAGGAGAGACGACAGCATGTGGGTCAGTCTGTGCTCCACGAGGCAGAGCCAGAGGCATTTTAGAGCAGACAGTGCTACAAAGCCCAGCAGTGAAGCTCCTCAGCAGGGACAGGGGCTGGAATGCATTTGCTTTCTAGAAGGGAAATTATCTCTGAAGAGCAGAGGAGTGCCAGCATCCACCTCCCTTCAGCAGGGAACGCAGAACCAGGGAAATATTCTCTCTCTGATGATGCCACATGACTGGCTCCCCTGTGCCAGGGGCAAACAGTGGGTTTTGGGGAAGCTGTGGCCCCTCTCACCAGGCACCACGGGGCTGGAGAGGCCACAGCAGTGCTGCCATCCCTGTGGAGGAGCTGGGCCACAGGAAGTGTGCCAGGAGCCCGGCCAGTGCCAGCCCCAGCAGCACCCAGAGCAGCCAGGCACTGGCATACAGTGGTCCCAACCTGGGTGGGAGAAAACACCGTCAGGAACTGCCAGCCCAGCCGGGGCACAAGGCACCCTGGCAGGGCTGAGAGTCCCCACCCTCCTCTGGGAGAGCCAGGGAGGAGGTGACACAGCCATGAGCCCACGGGGGCAGGAGGAGGAGGCGGTGGAAATCTGCCTGCAACCCCACCCGTAGGAGGAAGCCTGTGCAGGGGCCACCTCCTGCTCCCAGCCTCCCTGGGCTGCCTTGGGGTGCCCGTGGTCCCATCAGGTCCTTACCGTCCCTGAGCAGCCACGGAGTAGCCCTGGAAGTACTTGAGGCGGGTGTAGAGGTACGAGAGCCCACATGCTGCAGCCACACCTGGGGGGACAGGGGAGTTCTGCTGGGGCTCGGGGTCCCTGACTCTGCTGGGGCTGCAGTCCAGCACGGGCCCCCCAGCAGATGGGGCATGACCAGAAAACCAAACACAGACTGATTTGGCTTTAAACCACTGTGGGAGTGTAAATGAGTTTCTTTCCTTCCCTTTTTGTGAGGGATGAACTTCTCTGCCCCACAGAGTTGCCCTGGGACTTGGGTTGGCAATGCTCCCTTACATGGTTTCTCTCACAACTTCCCTGTGGCAGCAACCAAATCCCCTGAGCTCACTTGGTAGGGATAGACAGTGGATGAGTAAATGTTTGGGTTGTGGTTTCTTGTTCTGACATTGCTGTGCCTCAGCTGCTGCCACCCTGGCACCCTGGGACAGCCTGACCTTGTCTAGGAGAAGCAGCACGAGGGGACAGCCAGGCTCCAACAAAGGAGCAAGGGCTGCCAGTGCTTCCTCCTCCAGGCCGGAATGGGCTCAGCTGCTCCCAGCTGGAGTTGGGGCACTTCTCAGTCAATCCAGCTAAAGGGGAAATTTGCTTTCCATGAACAAGAGCCTCACAGGCACAGAGAGAATGCCTGAGTCACAAAGGGATTTAAACTGGGGCTGGGGTTTTTGTGTTTGTTCACATGGTTTGGGTTAGAGTTCCCCCCACATCCCTCTTACCTTGATGGAAGAAGATTCCAGCAACCCAGAGGAGGGAAATGAAGATTGGGAAGTACTCTGAGCAGTTTGCCCTGGTGAGAACCAGAGATGAGAGTTAAAACTGCCTCCTTGTACATCACAGCCTGGATACCCAAGGCTGGAGAAGGGAACTGGAAACTCACATCAGAACAAACTAAAAGAGCTGATGAGAACCATGGCTGGGCTGTGGGAAAGGAGCCTTTTCTGTGATCTAGAACACCCAGCATATCTGTATTGTAGAGAAAAAAAGCAGCCAGACAACACACAGCATTCACCTCTCCCGCATTCACATGGCCCTGGAACGACAAGCTGTGGCTGAGATGGAGATTTGTCTCTGCTGGACCCTCGAGAGGCTCCGTCCCACACACAGCACCACCACAGACAGCTGCTGGGGAGAGCCTTCTTGTCAGTGCTTAAGGAGCTTCCTCTTCCCCTTGGGTGAGCACAGCCCAAATTTGGGAGTCACACAAGTCACACACCAAGAAGGAGCCTTCTCTCAGATAAAATTTACCAGGAGGTGATCAGATTTACAGCCAGGTTTTTCTCCTTTTTCTTTTAGTGACAAAAATACAGATTTTCTGCAAGAAGAGGAGGAGCTGTGCTATTAAAGACATTGGTTTTGCTTCTCCCACATTTTACCATTCCCTAGGCAATTTAATCTTAATGTTGGCCAAAAAATATACAAACCTTTGGAGAATGGAGCCAGACTGGGGGCTGGAAAAAGTCTGAAGAACCTTATTCTGTAAATGCACTTTGAGCCTCAGTGAGGGGAAGCAGCCACGTTTCAAGTGAGTAATGCATCAATACCACTTTTTCCCATATTTTTTTTCAATACATTAAATTATCCATTTGTGTACTCTTCCACAGGGAAAAGGGAACAAAAACCCTCAAAGAAGCAATATCTTCTCAAGTCCAAGTTCCCTGGGGTCACCTTCCCTGCCGCAGCCCATGGCATGACTTGGATAACGCACATTCAGTAGTTAAGTATTTAATGAAAAGCCACATCAGCAGCTCCCCAGCTGGCAGAGGCTGGTGCCTCCAGGCAGGCTGGCCTTCCACGGCCCCACAGAAGGACTGAAGCTGGTGTTTTTGTCACTCCACAAACGTTTCCTGCGCGCTGGCAAGGGAACGCAGCTGCTTTGTTCGGGATTTAGTGCCGGGCTGGAATTACCCCTCGCACCAGCTCCAGCCAATTCCTTTCTATCGCTTACAAAACAGAACGACTGAGATGAAAGATGGAATCTGGTGCTTGCTGGAAGCTGAAGGGATCTGTGAGCGTTTCCAGTTTAGCTCCAGCATTGCTCTCTCCATAGGAACAGAGCAAAAAGAAACAGCCCTCAGCAGGGGCCCACGAGGGCTGATTCTCACAGTACAATGGCTTCTGGAAGGGAAAAAATTGAAATGCCCTTGTAGCTGGTTCTGCCAGCAAGGCCCTTTGCTTCAGCTCAACAGCAAAACATTACAGGAAAATATCAGGTTATTAATAAAGCTTTGGCTGCTCTCACCATTTGGAGCCAATGGTAATATTAAATTTAATGATTCTAATAGTGAATGCTCTGCACCTCCTCCATATGGGCACCAATTTGTAATTTGGCTGCCACACTATGCCAGAAGGAGAATTATCATGGATGGACAGAAACACCCCAGCCAAAGTGCTCCAAATCAAAATGCAGACCTTTGCACACAAAGCATTGAAAAAAAAATAACAGTAGCAGTAAGTGGAAAGGTGACTTGAGGGGGACCAGTCTCTCCCAACAGTGACAATTGACTCAAGTCTTATCTAGACAAAGTCAGCACAAAAAGTCAAAATCTTACTGAGCTCTGAAGGTCCGCTCAAATTCAGGGTGACCTGTTGTTTCAGGAGGGGGAATCTTGTACTTCCGACGGGCATAGATCACCTGCATTGCAAAATAGGCTAAAAACAGAACACAGGAATGGAAACAAACCCACAATGTTTACTTAGCCAAGTGTTATCTGGCTTGGAATCAAGCAAGTGGTTAGAATGAAAGAGCTGATATGATCTAGGTCCATAGTCCAGGATTGCCATTCATGACACGTGCCATTTATTTCACTCTCATGCTTTAAATTCAGGTTTGGTTATCCCAGCTGAATGCCAGTGCTGGATGACACTTTGCATCATCTCACACCCAGCAGAGCCCTCAGTGCTGCTCCCCAGCAGATCAAACACACAATAAAACCTTACCAAGTCCACACTGAGTCACAGAATTACTTCTTAATCTTGCACTTTGTGTTTAAAGTGCATGTTCACCCTCAGCCAGTCTGATGGGAATGATGTGTAACACTTTCTGGTATTCCTGGAGGGTGCAAAGTATGGCCCATGTCACAGAGTAGCATCCAAACTGTCAAGCACTGGGATATCATTAAGTCAATTAGAGATGCTCTTAATCATGGCAATTGGAGGAAATGGGGAAGAGGGTGATGATTTCTTGCTCTTCACTCCTGCAGGAGAGCCCCAAGGCTCCAGCAGTTCAGGGAGCAGAGGTGCTGCCCATGCCTGCTATCAGCCTGTGCCACATTTGAGCCAAGGCACTGACTCAGTGTCTGCTACATCAGTCTTTTGTGCACTTGTAAAGGACAAGAAAAGTCACTTCAAAACAATGAAAACTTGCTAACATGAAGATTTGGAGTGTTTCACTATTTATTGAAAGCTCCTACTCCCACGAGCAATTGCTGAATGCTCTGAGTGTTTTATTTAGGTGCACTACTACACTGCTGCCTTTATTGAAAACTCCTATTTTCATATAGGAGAAAACTAAATTGTAGAAACAATTACTTTGGTGGCTGTGGTGGTGTCACTGAGACAACTGAGTAAGCAAAGTCCTCACATAGCAACATTTCCAGAGCATTGCACAGAGAGACAAGGAGCCAGGGTGCAAGGCCTGCCTTGGAGACTGTCCTACTGTAACAAAGATAAAAGCAGAACAGCAGGATAGAGAAGGGGAAGTAGGGACAGATGTTCCCAGATTAAAGACAAGACATGTGCCTGCAGAAAAGCATTAAGAACATATGTAGAAGGGAATTAGAAATGTAAATAATTGGATGCTATGTGACTTGTGTATCACAAGGTTTTAGTAACATAAATACAAACAGTCATTCCTGTCTGAACACCTGTAAGAACAATTAAGCATGTTTTGGTATCTTCCACAGTGACTCAGCCCTCAATGAGAGGTGCTGACAGAGCAAAGTGGGTGAAACAAGAGTGTTCCCCCCTCTTTGATTCCTTTGCAGCAGGTTGATCATGGGTGAGGGTGTCACCCTTCTGCAGAGGTCCAGCAGAACAGGACCAGCTTTCCCTCTGTGGATCCAGAGAGGTGTAACACCCAACTGGAATTCAGCAGCTGCTGGCAGAGCTCTGGGAATAAGATGAAACCACAACCCACCCTGTCACCTCTCCTCCTCCCTGATTCTCTCAGGGTCTCGTCCCAGTCTCCTCTCCAGAAATGGGCTGAGCTGAAGTTACAGCACCATGAGCAGAGCTGGCTTGTGGCATTAGCCCAACTGCACTGGGCAATGCTCTTCGTCCTGCTTTGTGCCATCTGCACCTTTGCTAAGGTAGGATTCTTGTGACTGATGGGTGAGTAAGGGTAATTTCACATCAAACCTCTCCATAAGCTCTACCCTTAGCATCTTGCTTCTACACAGGGGCTAATATTCAGATAAGTCCTACACAGATCCCTGACACTTAGGGATGGGTAACATACAAAACAACCACCCAAGAGGAGCAGGAGCCTTTTGGAGGACAGCTGGCTGTTCCCCAAGCCTGGTGTAAGGGTGAAGAACTAAGGATGAAGAACCAGTCCACAAAAGCACTTCTCAGAATGAAGTTGAAAAAACCCATGCTGCATGAGCCTTCTCAGTATGGACTCTTAGAGAAAAAGAGTTCAATCTACTCTGCAGAACCTTTCAAAGCATTTTTTTTTGTGATTCATGTCTTGAGGTTAATCACCTGTGTGGATTCCCATGTGGCTTAGGGGCTCAGCTCTCCCTGAACTTTGCTCCTCAGTGGAAATATTCTTCATTCTCTATTTGATTATGTCCACAAACTTGTCAAATCGTATCATAGCTGCTATCTGCCACATTTGAGTGAACCTGGCAAACAAGCCCTCTGGGGCCTGACAGTGACATTGCACAAGTTTTCTTTCCTTTGAAGCTGTAAAATAAAGGAGTGGGGGGAAAAACTGGAGTAGAATAATTTTGCTCTGTGGTACAATGCTCACCACAAGGCTGGGGCACACATCTACAGAGTGCTAAACTCAGAGTTTCACTAAACTGAGAATGACTAAATTAAAAAGGGGAAAGTTACTTGAAAGACTGTGGAAACTGCAGGCTCCCAGGAAATTCAAAAGGAAACATAAAAATCAACCAGAGCTGTACCAAGGTCAGCCATTAAATTACATCTCCTGCACCAGGATGTGATGGAGGAGTGTCTGATAGCCCACGTCCCTGCTTCAGTGCTCCCCTGCTCAGAGAGAATCCCAGACCTGTAACTCACCTACAGAATGTCCTTTCAAAACATGCAGAGAAAGCCACTGCACAGCTCTGAAGCCCAGTGACACGGGCACATGTATTTCATAGGACTAGATGGAAAGGAAACACACAGTATTTTGCAATTGCTCCTTGGCTCCCCACACAGAAATCATAAAACCAGGATACTTCATCTGATCAAACAGATAGGAGGGTGCCAATGCCTGCTATTTATCTGCTGACTTCACACTTGGCTTGTATGCTGTGAAAGAAAAATGCTTAATGTTGCAACCTTTAAAAAGTACTTGAAATTCTCATTAAACAAAAACATTTGAGACAAAACTGCTATCTAGGGATTTGCTACTCTTCCAAACCCTTTAGGGTTTCCTAAAGGAAAAGGGCTCAGCAGCATTTCTGTAACTCAGTTTCCAGTTTTCTCCATGTCTTGTCTTTGCACACAAAACACTCGCTCCACTCCCACTTAGTTTAATAACAAAAAAATTCATAGTACAAAAGTTTCTTCCATTTGTAGTTGTATGTCTCTGTAAATTGAGTGGAAATTACTGAAAATTCAGAAGTCTTGAGCTCTGTTTTTAAAGTGGCATATTCTGTTTTAAATAATGCTTATATTAATAGATTTATCATCTGACAGCTAAAAGCACATGACACTGCTCAGAGATTCACATCCATTTGAGGTGTGATAGCTGTATGGTGAATTAATACAGTAATAATAAAACCCACAAACCTTTCCTTATAGAACAGTGAAGATTTTAATAAAATGGGGGCTCTGTCCCCATCCCAGGCAGGGGAGTGACTGTCCTGAAGCTCAAGGGGGAGAGACTTCGCCCAAAGGACCCACAAATAAACAGAGCTTGGCAACAACACTGCCCCTTCTAAATAGTCTAAACACAATGCATCTATTTAAATTAGAAGTCACTGAGTTCCTTTGAAGAGCTCTGTGTCTATTTCTGACCAAAATTTGCATTAGCTTCCAAATTACTGTGCTCTCAGTCCATCTTGTCATCTGCTCTGTGCCACATGAACATACAAGGATATTGGTCACAGAGAAACACCTGTGTGCACAAGGCTCTTTCCTATATCCACACCAGCTCTGTCTGTACACTGACCTCCTCACCAGCACATTTACTAAGCTGCCTTTATTTTGGCTACCTCCAGCCACTGCAAGGTACCTGCTAAAATTCAATCACAAAGTAGTTTACTTTAAGAACATCACGTTGAAATTGCTTTAAGTCTAAAAGTTTTACTTGCTGGCTTTGAGGATAATTTCAGTCCCTGTTAAAAAAACCACCACCCTCAGGCATGACACTTCTGCCATGAACAGCCAAAAATTTGTATCATTTTACCATGTTGGAGAACAGTGACTTTCACTCTACAGACACTCCGAGAAAAAACACAGGAGCCACATCCCACGAAGTTTAACATAATTAGCTGAATACTGGCATTGTACAAAGGACACTTACCTTGCTCCAGGACCCCCAGAATTGTGACTGTGGCCAGCAGGTCTATTTGATCTCTCATGCTGCTGACTGTGGAGCAAACCCCAGCCTGATGTGCTGGGTACAGCTGTCCCAACACTCTTTGCCATCACCACCCACTTCCACAGAGCTGCCTCTGAGCACAGGTGTTTCCTCCACCACACCTTAACTCACCTTAACTCTCTCCACACCACGTGGTTTTCCAAAGCAGCCACCCACCCACCAGAAAATGTCTATTCCAGCCAAGTGCCTTTTGCTGAACCATGGAGCAGGGAAGAATTTTACATGAGCAAAGTGTGAAATTCTTCTAGTTACATTTACAGATTTTATACCACAATTGAATTATATGTTGCCAGCAATGGAAAGATGAGGGAATTTTTTCCAGCCCTTTTGTTGCTGGTTTTAATGATCTCTGAAGCATCTCAATTATGTGCAAGGTTGTAAAAATTATTAACAACCATTTACAAATTAATGACTTGACCTTCTGCTCTTATTTCAAGTAGTGGAGTTGACCACATGAAAGATTTGATACACTCCAGCTGGAATAACTTCATTCTGTTACTAGAGTCTGTGATTTAACAGAACATTCAGATACTTTATCCTACTAATCACTACTCTTAAGTTTACCATAGAGGACTACAGTTCTTTTCCAGCACTCACTCACCCTTAGTAGTTTCCTGAAATTTTTAAGCAATACAAACCTTTCCCTGGCTAACATGCAAAATAAAAGTTCTCAGTTCTGAAGGCAGCAGAGGATGTAGAAACACACAGACCCTGAGAAATGTTACACTGACATCAGAGTTATAATTGTAAAATTTGAAAACCAGCAATGTTTTAGCCCTGAACAACTTTTCTCCCCACTACACGAAAGTAAAATAGGCATCAGTTCAAAAAGTTACCTTATGTTTTTGAGCAACTTTATATGAATGACTACTCTGACTTTAAAATTTTTATAATCAAAAAGGAGGAAAGTTTTCCCTTAATGTTGGTGGCTGAGCCATTGCATTTCTCTCTGTTGAGTCACACACACAAACCCTCACTACAGAATTTGTGTGTGTACCAGACCTACAGTTTCTCCCAAGAGGGACACAAGCAAGATTTTTTCCTAGTTTGGCTTTTCATTGCTTCAAAACCCCATTGTGACAGCTCATCACGTTGAAAATTCAGTTAATCAATCAAATATCCAATGTTACACTTTTTACATATAACCACACAGATAGAATAGCAAAACCACTCCCTTTCTCTAAAAAACACTCATATGATGTGACTTCAGACTCTCCAAGGTACAGCAGTCTCAGACTAAATAGAATTAAAACCCAAAAGTTAACCTTAACTGAACATATTGGTGACCAAAGATTTCATCTGTGGTGTCCAATATAAAAATCAGAGGAGAAATGCCACCAGGGTCTCCCTACAACATATTTCAACAAACAATGCAGGCTTGAGAAAACACTTTCATTACAGATTTCCATTACTCTCAGGAAAAACACTGGCATCAAGAAAATAAAAATCAAAATAGTTTCTGAGCGAAGGTTCGTGACAAGCTGCCACTGACTCCTTAAAATTTTTTGAAAACCACAGATGTCGTTTCAGTGGGTGATGGTTCGGGAAATTTCTGTTTCACTCAATAACAACTAAAATGCAGCATTTTTAATGAGACAATAAAGCAAAAATTAATGTAACTTCATGGTTCCCCATGGGCTAAAAGCAGCTTATTCTGGTACTGCTACTGATTGTTACATTTCGTTCTTCATAAACTCCTGAAGTTACAGGTCTCCTCCTCTCCCAAACAGAACAGAAAACTTGTAGAGTAGGAATACACCAAAAATACACTCTGGTAAGTCAGACTGCTGTGAGGAAGCCTGGAGGCTGAGCTGGGGCTGCAAACACAACTGCACAATGACACCGACTGCAAAGCTTGCAGAATGACCCACCAACGTCTGAAGCTGGGCAGTAGCTATGAGACTTTACCAGCCTTAAGCCAAGACCTCCACACATGTTGCTGCCAGTACTTGGTTCTTTGGTCAGAAACATCAGCTCCTGCTTGCAGCACGTGTCCCACATCTCAGCTGGATCCCTGTGTGTGCCATGTGCCTGCATCAGACAAGTCTTGAGGACATCAGTTTGAACCTCTAAAAGCTGTTATTCTGAGGGAATTGGCATATTTTGAAACTCTACAATTTTGCATGTGAGGTCTTGGTAGTTATTAACATCTTTTTCACTATTAACAACCACCTCTGCAGTTGAATTTCCCAGCTTAGGGCCTACAATGCATTCCAGAAAAAAAAAAACCAAAGCCCGGAAGCAGTGGGAGTAGCATAAAGCCTGATTTTCAAAGTTACATTTTCTAAGGCCTCTTTATCCAGCTCTGGCCTGTTTAAATGGACTTTCTGAGACCATAAGAATTGGTAAGACACAGCAGCAGAATTTGAGCCTTAGTAATAAATAGGCTGAGCAAAAACTGTGTGTTGGGATGAAGGGAAGGAACCATCTCACTAGGAATGACAATGCTGAACTCTGCTCAGCTCATGCAAATGTATGAAGTCACACCATGTATATTTAATACACTAGCAAAATATTTATTTTATAATGATAAAACAGAAGTGAAGGATTTCTTTTTGGTGTGCACCAGTAATTGTAGTAAAAGAATAAGGGGATTAATGGACTCTTTATACATTTCAATGACAAAAATTCATAAAGGTTAGCATCAAATTCAACTGTTCTCCATTTACAAGCATAAAACTTACCATAATACCCCCCAAACACATATATAAAGAATTATAGTTTTAAAATCTATAAAAAGTAAAAAATATACAGTCAGAAGATCTAACTCTTATTCAAATCTTTAATATAAAATTGTAAACATTTATTTACACAAAGGAAATGTGTATAACAAAATTTTGAGCACCCTTTTCAATTGGATCGTGGTTTTTGGAAGGCAGTGGATGTTGCACAGTGACACTCTCACCTTGCCTGCCCAACCAAAACCGCAGTTTATAAATAAAGCCATGGGCGGCCGGTTGGGTTCAGTTCAGGGGAGATTGGTTTTATTGCTCTGAAGCTACAGCAAATGGAAAGCCCGAGTGCAGACACAGACAGTGACATGTTACAGGGCAGAGCCCAGCCCTGCCCATGCACCCACGTACATCAAAACCATATTTTCATTTCCATTGAACTGTTCCAACCTTGTTCCAGTGGCACTGCATTCCCAATGCTCCGACTGCGTTCTGTGCACAGGGACCAGAGCCACAGCCAGGGGCTGCTTGGATCCTGTTCACACATGGAGACCAATGGGCATTATAAGCCACTTTGTCTACAATCACACCTAATTTTACTCCAACAGTACCATGAAAAGGCCCTGTCATCAAACCCAGATACCTTCCTGAACAAATCCTCTGGTCAAGCAGAGCAATATCCACCTTAGCTTCCAGAAACAGTGGAGGAAAGAGCACACCTGCCTTTTCCTGGACATTTCGCTGGATTGCCTTTTTGGTAGTAATAATGCAAACAGCAGATGTTCTTTTCCTCCAATTAAGAAATCCCAACCGGATGGATTGTATTTTGACTTATTCAGAACAAAGTCTGTGTGCAAAATCTACCAGAATACAGAGCAGATTTCACCACAACCTAAACAGGGAGAAAGAAAAGCTGAATCCTACTACCCTGTTATTTCTCTTAAGTGTTTGTAAGGGGGAGAAAAAAAACAGTGACATGGAAGGATGTCACTTGAAATTGAGGTCCCAAGCACCCCCAACAGGAAGGGAAGGCACACTGGTGCAAAATTAACCCTTAAAATTAAAAATACAGCAAACACTCCTTCCCCTGGCATTGCTAGTTTATATCTATACTCTTCTAATGACACTTACCTTGGACCAGTTTTTGGTTTAACTTAATAGTAAACCAAGGTCACTAGCTCTTTTCTTAGATTGCCAGAATGAGAAAAGCTAGCATCAGTTATTTGCATCTCAACTACTTATTCTAGAAAATATCAGAAGTGTCAACAACCAAAGTCACCAACACCTTCGTCTTCTCATCCAAAGACAATCCCTGTTATCTTTTCAAAAGCTCTATGATGGATTAAGCCTGCTTCAGTGAAGTTTTATTCACTGTTCAAAGGTGGGATCCACTGATCAATGCACATCTTTCATCAACAGTTCAACATGATAAAATAGCAAATCTGATCAACAGAGCGGAATTCATCCACACTAGCTAAGTGTGCTGGACAAACCAGTTCCATGCATATTTGGAAAGGGTTAAAGTATTAGTGTTAAAAAAGCAGTTTTCAAAAGTGCAAATTGTCTCATAAAGGAGCTGCAGATACAGTAAAATATTGTCCTTCTTTGAAACCAATGATATCTTTCCCTTCCCATTCACTCCCTCTGAAAAACCCCTCTCTCACAATTCTGCAATGCCAAAAACTCCCAGAGAAGCCAGTCTGTGTTGAAGGAAATTGCTTTTAAATCACAATGCTGGGTTTGGTTAGAACGTTTAGAGGAGTTTTCCAAGAAAGCGGATTTAGAAAGGGAAGAGGTATTTGTGCATTTAAAACAAAAGCTTTCAACTTTATTTTCATTTTTAAAATAAACGTTAAGGCAAGGTGGTTTATTGGTGGATAAGGGATTTTTTTGGTAGAGAGTAGGGACTTTGGAACGTTGACTGTTCCCATTGTGGTTTTTGTCCTTTCTGGGACCAACCCCAACACATGGATAAGAGGTCTCCTTGGGCTGAGCTGAAGAACAGCATCTGCTTCAAGGGATATTAAAAAAGTAAATCCACCAGTCTACAGAAAGATTATCAAACTTGTAAGCCAGAATTAAAAAAAACAAAGCATTTAAAGGGGGAGACATCCACATTGGAGCAATCCTGATACAAGTATTCTCCCAGGCTGCCTGTGCTATTATTGCTAATGAGGACTTTCCAACTTCTAGCCAAATTCTCTTTTCCTCATTTTTATCCTGAAGTGACAAAGTCTTGTGCTCATTGCTAACTTTGGGGGATGAACCGATCTCAAAGGTTAGTTTTACTTTTTACAACAAAGAAAACTAGATGAGCTGTCATGAAGCAAAGCCTTCATTTAAATACAACTACCTTTGGAAATAAGTTATGAAGAAACAGGTGCAAAGTAAATGGCTTTACAATTCATGTTAAACCTACTATAGTTTAAAAGTTCTCCCATAAGAAATTCCCCCTTTAAACACAGCAAGGTACAAGCCAAGAACTGTGCCTCTCTACAACAGAGTGCAAACTGCAGCTTAAAAGACTACAATCTATGAAGATGACTATCTAGACTAACTGGCCAGGTTTTAATACTTTTTCTCATCTATTACCAGCATCTAGAAATATTTACTGTGAAATATCACTTGCTTACTGAGAGTACAGGCACATGCTTCAGCAATGGGGAAAAGAAACAATTCCAAACATTTTGCAAGCATACTCAGGTGCATACAGCCTCTTCTCAAACAAAAATCAGACGTTTGATGGACAGTACTATAACAGCATGTCAAGCTACGAACAAATAATTATTGCAAGTAATAGCTGCAGACTAAGCCCTAAACACAATTTGTGCAACTATTTGCGTTCTTTCTGCACTATTTCTGTGGAATTTTTGTTTTGTTTTTAAATAATTAAAATATTTAGTCTTAGAACACTGCAAGTGAGATTTCTGGAAGGCTGGCTAGGACACAGTATTTTTTGACCTGTTCAAGTGTGCGACTCCTCAGAGACTGCAGACAAAGCGCACTCCTCCTGCAGACCTGCTTGGTGCGCCGTGACCACGTGTCAACACTCAGTGAGAAGCAGCTCCAGTCTTTTTCCCAACCATTTACCTCTAATGCCTGCAAGTCTCCTCAATGCCACAGGTTTTTTGGTCCAAGAGTTGTTTATATCTCATGAAATAATTAAAAAAAGTAGAACCCCCGCCCCCGGCCCCATTTTAATGAGTTCCTAACAACTCATCCAAATCGTTCATCCACTCCTCTGAAGTCCTGTTTTTCAGCAAAGAGTCTATCAGATCTGTGTCACCAGTTAAGTTCTGAAGTCCATTATTGCCTGACTGGCCGCTGTAGGCGAAAGGCAGCTCCTGACTGGTCGTCCTCACAGGGTACCCTTGGCTACAGTGCAGGTTTCCCCTGTTGGGAATTTGCTGATTTGGGTTCTGGTTGAAAGCATTTAGGTCTGGAACAGTCTGGTTCATGCCAGGCAAGACTTGCTGTGAGGGTACTTGCTGCTGTGCCGGTGCGTTTGTCCGCGGCTGTGCTCCCAAAGAGGACGACAGCATCTGCCCAGAGACGGCAGCGTTCATCGAGGTCATGGGCCTGCTGGTGCTTAGGCTTACCTGAGGCATTCCCTGGGCAAACTGCTGGTTGGACATCTTTAGATGTGTTTGCTGCATGTGGAAAGAGGAGTTGGCAGTAAATGGTCCTAAGCCACTGTTTGCTTGTGTCTGGTTGTTAATATTAGGGATACCTTGGTGTTGCCAAGATGGATTTTGAGCCCCCATAGCTGCTGGTACTCTTGCCATCTGTGGCTTAGGTAAGGTTGCATTCAGTGCACCTTTATTGTGCTGCTGAGAAATACTTGAGTTTGGTAAGGTGTTCTGCCCGTAGGCAGCAGGAACGGCAGCGCCCTGGCCCAAGCTGCCCTGTCTCTGCATCGGGGTCTGTCCATTGGCACTCGGAGTTGTGTGCTGGGGAACCATCTGGCTCATGCCAGGTGCCAGGTTGTACAACCCCCCACGCTGCATGTTCTGCATGCTGGGGTACTGAGACACCCCTCGCTCCTGCTGGCTGGAGCCCGACTGCAGGGGAGCAACAGGAGCATGTCCAGGTCCCATCTGAATCATGTTCTGGCTCTGAGGAAACATCCGAGGACTACCGGAGCTGGACTGTCCCAAATTACTGACCCCCGGCATGGCTGAAGATGACCCTGAAATACAAAGAAATATTTTGTACATTAAAGACCTCAGGTTCAACCAGAGCCAAGCCAGGCTTGCAGGTACAATAACTCAGAAGAGAGGTGCAGCTGCATTTGTATAAACTGACCTCTGCAAGCAACACACAGAGAGCACTCTTAATTAAAGAGTGTCAGCTGTTGCTCCAGGTAGCACCTCCACCTTGATCTCAAACACAGATATGCCAATGTCCTAAAAAAATCTGAATACCACTTCAAGAGTTCAGCATCACTAATTTTAAAAAAAATATTACTTTAAAGGCAGAACTGTGATATTTCTTTGTGATAAACACATATACTTTGAAGTGCATGCACAATTTACTATGCTGTTAAAAAATACCTCTTACTGCACACACACATAAAGTCAGTCATTCCATGCATACACAAGAGTGTATCTCTTATCATACAACTGTAGGGTTGCCAGTTCTGCATTTTCCCAATTCCAGGAACATCTTCTATTTATCTAATATAGAAATGTCCAATTCAGAAATTTTTGGTCAAGTATCTTTCAGATTTCCACAGTGAAGTATTCACTATGTTAATATGCATTGCTGACAGTCAAGCAAGGTGATTTGGAAAAATGTCTTCTCAGCAAACCAAATACAGTCCTTTGTTATTGCAAATTCTGAGTTTAAAATTTCTTGTTGCAGAAGAAACAGACCTCTATTTGAAGCAAAAAAAGCAGAAAAGCTCTGTAAAGTGTAATGCATGTAACACCCCCCCCCCACGCCTTACAGTCAACCAGGGGAAATCTACTCACACTAATAATTTCTCTATTTTCAAAACCAAAAGTAACCTGCAGAATTTTTTCATATTTTATGATAGCTGAGGAGTACTGGCTCTCCATTACTACTAATATTGTACTTTAATAAAAACAGAATTATCAAAAATAAATTCAAATGGAATTCAAATTATATTGAAATCATTATCAACAAAGCACATCATAAAAACATCAGTGTTGGGGGAATGGATGGGTGGCAGAAGAGTCTTACTGTGACAATATTTACAGTGAAGAGACAGCACACGTATCAGGTTTAAGGTGCAAAAAATAGTTACAATCACCATTACAAGGAAAATGAATTTTCAATAGTACTGATGTTCATTATAGCAAAACCTAGTCTGTGCCTATCTTTCTCTAAAAAAGTAGTAAGATAAAAAATATTTCAGTGCAATATTTGAAGGATGTTACTGATCCCTGTCTTAGCATACAATCCTTTTGTATTGGCATGGAGTATTTTCAGTTAAGTAACAAAACCCAGTTGTCGCTGCACTTGACACTGCACAGACACAAACACTGTCAGGGTGAGGGTATTATATTTCCATTTGCATCTTACCCCTTCAGTATTTATTTCTGCAGAATATGGAGAGTAAGAAAAAAAATGGAAGGAAATTTTCTTGTACTGTAGGTTTATAAAAAAAGACAAGTGGCTTCCTGATGCCCTGCCAAGTAACAGCTTTTAAGGTAAAAAGATGAGCTTTTATTGCTTTCTAGTTCTTCCATATTTTCGAAGCTATTCCAGCTGAACAGTTACAACATCTTTTATTTATCAGAATTAATACAATGCAGACATATTAAGCTGCTTCTCATAAAAAAAACCCCACACAGGACACTTCACATGTAATGAAGAGAATTCAAACTGCATTCCCTTTTAAAGGTAGCAGAGATAAAAATGTTAGAGACTTTTAAACTCATCCTAGAGATGAGTGAAATAATACACCACTTATCTTTCTTTAATGAGGGCCTGTGATAGATACAGGCAGTAGTGATGGTGGGCTTCAGAAAAAAATCCTCTGAATCTAATTATATCAAAGATAGAGAGAATTTCCAACCTGCACAGTGAAATAGAAGTACAGAAAAGGCCTGTACAACAATAAAGGTACTTAAAAATTTCACTCATTTTCCAAACAACATTAAGAATCAGAAGCTTAAGTTGTCCCAGACACCTGAGACCAGGGAAGATGTTAATCTGCAACTGAATCAGAGTATAGGTCAAGAAAGGCACAGTGACATGTAATAAATTAATTAAAAGCTATCCAATCTAAGAAATTTGAAGACACCTTGTTTTTCGCTCCTGGTATTTTTTCTGCTATTATTTCAATTGCCATGTTTACTCACCTGTGAACTGTCCAACCTGTTGCTGGTATGGATTCTGGGGTTGATCCTGGTACTGGGGCGGAGGCCGCGTCAGATGCCGCTGCAGCTGCTGCTCCTGCTGCTGCCGCTGCTTCTCCTAAGAAAGGTCCAATGCAAGATAATTTGAAAACAGATCAAGCTTTTTCCAAGGGCTATCTTGGATAAAAACAAGCGTCTGCATACTTCTATACACAGCTGGTAATCAAAGGGGCTTCTGCAGCCCTACAGTCACTTCAGACTTTGTTCTCAAGGTTCAAACAGTGTCAGTTTAATCTGATCAGTGACAAGACCAGGATCTCAGAGAGAACGGCATGCACTACAAGAGTTACTGCAGTGCGTGTCTGAAGCCTTTCAGAGATTGAAAATCTGAGATGTTAGTCTCCTAAACAGTAACATAATCAACAGGCATTTTATGCAAGACTCTAAAGACAAAAAGAGGTACAGGTACAAAAAGAGCAAAAGTGAGTTTATTAAAAAAATCCACATTTACTTTTCTGGTCTTTATTTCCAGATCAATGTATTTTAAACCTGTCTTTAGAAATCAATGAAAGTAAGTATTTTCTAGTCCTTGCCTGCAAACATGAAAAGATACACACAAATCCATATTCTCATATATTACAGGTTTACCTAGAAGATTATGGAAAACTGCAGAACTAAGTCCATAATAGAAGTCTACAAGTTTTGCAACCATTGTTTCAAACCACTTTCTTAGCAATGCACTGATCAACTGAAAGAAACCCTACTCATGACACAAAATAATTGTGCCTCTTTAAAATAAAAGCAGATTCAACCCACACCTATTTTATGATCAAACCATTTGAAAAATAAACCAAGCAAATGTTCTATTAGGAAATTTTGGGGGAAAATGAAATTTAAAGTCTTGAGGAGAATGTAGACCTAGTGACAGTAGACTCAGATTCTGACAGTGTTAACAGCCATGAGGCTGCTTTTACAATATGAAATGTATTAGGCACAGCATTTCTGTCTCTTCTTCCTCACATACCTTCAGCCAGACTGAAATTCTGACATAACCACGTGGTGATACAACGCACAACTACCTACTTATCCAAAAAGTTACACAGAGCACAACAGGGGACAGAAATTCCCTTCCAAGAGTATCGGGGTAAAGACACAAAGCAGAAGCCTTTACAGAAGAGACTGGTGCAATGTAACAAACAGCAGATACACATCGCTACCACCCTTCCCAAATGTCTCCAGCTGCAAAGCTGTTGAGACATGCACAGGAATGAAGAGGGCAGGCTGCTTGACAGAGGACCTGCTGCTTGCAGGACCAGTCAGACCTGAAAGAGGCTGACCACAGAAGCCAACAAGAGATGCCTTAGCTCTGAGAGAAACCAAGAACTGCAGAACCCGGTTTGGGGAAAAAAAAAATTACGCAGAATGTCAAGTGAAAAGACAAATTTATAGTGGCAGGGAATGGCACTGGAGCTACCTGAAACTACAAGTTTCCTGCAAAGCAGACAATCAGCAGATTCAGAAATCTTTTTGTAAAACTACATCCAGTATCATGTACATCCAAAGAAACAAATATCAAATCAGAATGCTAACAAGACCTAGCTTGACTAGGCAGCACAAGGCAAATAAATGTGGCAAATGCAGTATCTAAAGCTGTTCAGCTCCAAGGCAAAGCCACTCCTTATTTGGAACCAGAGTCCCAGGATCACTATAGAAAAAAGGAAATTACAGAAGTTAACTGCAGTTATCGTAACTAGGACAGGAATGAAGTATTTTCATAATACTGATATTTACTGCAGCCACGTGTGCTGGCAGAACAGAAGCAAATAGGTAGGAAAATAATATTTCAATGCTGTGTTTGAGATATGCTACTTATCACCTCCCCACTGTTCAGAGAGGTCTGACACCTGTTAGGTCCATTGTTGTCCTAAGGAAAGGTATTGGGCCACAGCTCTAAGAGCTCTAACAAAGCTCTAATAATCACCATCCACCAGACATGCAAAAGCACAAGCAGGTCACATCCTCTATTTCCTTTCTCCCCACCCGCTCTCAAATACCTGTTTGTTAACATTTTGGAGAGTAATGATCTTTGAAGTTTGATATCAACATACAAGTCACCAAAGACTGACTGATTTACTAAAAAGTATTCTAACCTTAGAGATCACATAACTCATAGAGAAGATGTGATTTTATTGATGATTTGAGAATTTTCTTTCAGTCTTCAGTAATATAATTCCCCCCACAGTATTCCCTTTGTCCAAATTGTTTTAACCCAAATATCAAAAACATATCTTTACCAACACTCATACATTGCCAACCACATTACTATGTTTTGTCTACACTGGCTCCAGAACTGAGGGAGTTTTTCTATCACCTCTATTGAGACCTCAATTTTATCAGCATGTCTCCAGGTGATAGAAGAGCCATTGGCTAGGACTTGGCACAGCCATAGCTCCACAATCCTGCATATTCTACTACAACCTTCCTCACAAAATGGGCTTTCATACATTTTCAGTTCAGAGGAGACTATCATTTCCTTCTTTCTTAAAAGCATCTGATGGGCAGATGATTCAGGGAGACCTTAGAGCACTTTTCAGTACCTAAAGGGGGCTTACAAGAAGGCTGGAGAGGGAAAGTGTTCAAAAGGGCATGAAGTGACAGAGCAAGGGGGAATCCAAGACCTCCGTCTGAAGGAGGTTAGGTTCAGATTAGATATTAGGAAGAAATTATTTACTGTGAGTGTAGTGAGGCATTGGAACAGGTTGCCCAGAGAAGCTGTGGCTGCCTCATCCCTGGAAGTGTTTCAAGGCCAGGCTGGATGGAGCTTGGAGCAACCTGGTCTAGTGGAAGGTGCTCCTGCCCATGGCAGAGGAGTTGAAACTGATATGATTTTTAAGGTCCTTCCCAACCAAACTATTCTCTGACTCTAAAACATCAAATGTTATTTCATGCACCAAAGCAAAACAGCACAAATTAAAAAAAAACCAGCTCTGGCTCCCCTCACCTGTTCTGCCAGCAAATGCTGCTGCCTCTGCTCCATTAGGAATTGCTGCTTCTGTTGCTCCATGAGCAGGTGCTTTTGCTGCTGCTCTCTCTGCTTCTGCTGGTCCATCAGCATTTGGTGTTGCTTCATCACTGCTGCTTGCTGCTGATAAGCTGAGTTGCTGTGGTTACCTGCCATGGAGACATTTGGAGCCTGGGCACCCACCCCAGGGCCCGGGACAGAAACAGGAACACGAGGAACAGTAGGAGCAGGGTTCTGATCCTGCAGAACATAGGAAAAGTGACAAAAGTTACAGAAATGCAGCAACTTCTTCACCTGTGAAGCTTCTTATGGAAGTTCAGCTAATTAAAGACAGCCAAACACCATCTACACAGCACCAGACACAGAACTGCCGGTTTGGAGTTAGGGTCAGAAGCTCCACAACATTTAGGAACAGAGGCTTTAACTTCAGTCTTGAAGTACTTCCCAATTTCCAGCTCAAACAGGTGAGTATAGCTCTGTGTGATTTTTTTCAGGCAGTTACAAACTGCACTTTAAACACCCCAGCTTCAGTTTATTTTGGTAGCAGTTTTCCAAACACTACATTTTATATTTTTGTTATACAAAACATTTATTTAAATCCTGTTTCTTCTGTCAACATTTCATTTTCCAAGTGTTTATGTCGCCCATCCTAAAGTTGCTTTTTTTTAATATCAGAGAATTTACTATTTGCAGGTGAAGGGGAAAAGGCTTCCACTGGTCAAAATGGGTCTTAAAGTATTTTTCCAGCAATCCAACCATCACCATACACCACAGACAAAAACATTACTAGAGATAAGTCTGATACTATTCTTAAGTCTGCATTTTTTTGGCTTTTTTTTTGAGACTGGAACTTGGGATAAGCAAAAATAACATAGAACAATTATCAATTAGATCTCTTAGGACCAGCAAATCCCTTTGAAATTTGACAGTTTTCATAATTCTAAAGCACAGTTCAGCCTCATCTCTAATTACACAATCAAATGTTATGTTCAAGTTAAACATTCAGCTAATGGGTTCAGCTGTTGGTTCTCACTTTGCATTTTCATAAGGAATCATGAGCCAAATATAAGGAATGTGGTGCTAAATTGTTCTGTGTGCAAACTTTTGAGAAATTCTCCCAAAGATTTCATCAGTATTTCTGTTAGCTCAGTGCAAGTGTGGCAGTGTAGATACAAGGTCACCTCATGTTTTTCAGTGAGGGGGAGATGTGACACACACAATCATCTCTACCCTTCTTCCTTCAAAATGCTGTTAGACTGTTATTTCTGCCAGCTTTCAAAGAGATGTATTTTTTTTACGAAGCATACACTGATCTCAAATTTCTATTTGTACACTGGTGTGGTCTTTATCACAGACTAATCAGAGCTTTTTCACAGGTTTTCTGTTTTGTTGAGGGAACACATGACTAGAGTTGGATCTGAAACAGCTTTTGCTGGAGGAACTTCAATCCTTGTAACAAATACTTTTTTTCAACAAGCCCTCTTGTACGTGCATTGCAGGTACATGTCACAGAATCCAATGAGTCTATACTTTCACGTACTACTACAAAAATTTTCACCTGCAGCATAACTGTAGTAACAATTCTACACAAGGCAAAGGAGCACCATCTAGCATTTTCTGTTACAGAAAAACCTGAAGCATATGCTTCAAGCAAACAAACATTACCATTATTAATTCTTAATTATGTATTTCTCTCCTATGCCATGCTTCCCCAGTGCCCAGAGACTTAACCAATAAAAATCCATAGAACTGAAAGGCTCCATGGAACACCCAAGAAATCAGGAATGCAGCCCCCACTTCCACCTCTCTGCAAAAGTAGGTCTTTTAATAGTAAGCCAACTCTGACACAAGTAGGGACTAAAAACAAGGTAAAGAAATCAAAGCTTCTTTGAGAACACTGTGTAACACTACAGTTTTATACAAGTTATTTTAGTCAAAAGTTTACAAAGCATGTATTTATCTTTGTAAGTAGAAGCTTCTGTGGAAGGACGACATAATTTGTTGCCCACAAAGTATATTGAGCTGGAAATCACACGTTACATGACCTAGAACCCAGTATTAAAAACTGTCCCCAGTGGAAAAAATACCTCATGATTCTTGTCTAAGATTCTTGTATATAGGATTTTTCTCTTTAAAATCAGTGAAAACATTTGAAACTATACTAAGGAGTCTGCACTCCAGCCTTACCTACCCAACAACCTTAAATCTGCTACTGAGCAAAGGTAATTCAGGACATTCACCTGACTATGTGGCAGTCGGTAGGCAATGTTTCCAGGCTTGGGTTTCAACAGGATCATCCCATTTTGGTCATCACCTACATGGGACAGTGGTGGCTGCTGCCGCTGCTGCATGTATGCCAGCATGGGAGTCTTGTTCTGCCCAGGCACTGCCACCCCCTGCTCACACTCTGCTTTGTAATGGGAAAGAGGTTTGGTGTTCCCGTAGTCCAGCATAGAGCTTTGACTGTTCACAGGGTTCTGGTTCAAGCTGTTTTGCTGATGACCCAAAATGTTCACATGATAATTGCCTCCAGCTCTCGGTGAGCTTTTATTTCCCAAATTAGGCAACATGAGTTTCTGATTGTTGAAGTCTGGCTGATAAACTGACGGGCTAGTAGGATTTTCCATGGTATATGGGACAGCCAGTGGACTATGGGAAGGCCCAGACTGTTGCCACGTCGACATCTGATTTGTTTGGTGGACTTGTGAAGCTTGTTGCTGGTTCTGCAACATCTGATCTCTCTTCTGCTTGGCAGCAATCTGCTGAAGTTGATGAGCAGAAGACATTTCTTTGGCACTTCCTGCACAATTCCCAGGTAACAACACAGGCCTCTGGACGTTCTGAGAGTGGTTTGATGCCTGCATCATGGGCTGATTAGGATTTTCAGTCATTGACTGACTAGAGGGCTGGAACAGAGCCTGAGAACTACCAACCGCTGTAGAAGCGGCACTTACAGGTACAGAAGCAGCACCAATAAAGGCTGAACCTGAAGAAGTGGATCTAACCTGTGGAGATCCCAGCTGTTCTTGTTCAAAGGGTGCTGGGGAAAACTCAGTCTTTATGTTAATATCTTGTGGTAATGGAGTCTGTGCAGCTGAATTTGAAGAATCTCCATCTTTTTTGTCTTCAAAGTCATCATTAAAGAGATCCTTCATGTCTTCATCGGGCACTGATCTATTGAGCTCCTCAATAAGTTCCTTCCATTCTTGTTCATTTAGATTAAGATCAGGCATCAGGTTATTCTGAGATATAGAACCCCCTGCTACAGGATTCATACAGGGAAGCTCATCTACAGGCTCCTGCTTCAGCTCTTTGTTCAAACTCAGAGGAAATGAATCATCAGCATCACCACCTCCATTCATCTGCAGGCTGGAATCTGGAAGACACTTCTTGCTGATGCCATCAAGCCCCATTGGATGTTTCCCATTAAGTTGTAAAGTATCACCAGTACCAGATTTCTTGTCAAGATGATGGAGTGGAGACACAGGGGGCATTCCATTGGAAGAACCACTCACTCCCAGACCATCCTCGCGACGCAGTTTCTTGGACACAGAAAACACATCACCATAGCCATTCTGTTGGTCTCCATTCTGAGGGGAAGCAGCACTATCAAGCTTTCTTTTCACAGTCTCATGGAGCTGCTGAAAAAGAAAAGGGATATTTTACTTATGTAGTTATATGTTACAAAGATCTGGATTTTTATTTCTTACCAGAACATTGTCTTGCCCTGAATAAAACATTTCAGAAAAAAAATCAAATACTGCATCTTTGTTTTGGTAACATTTTGTTTTACAAGTCAGCACATGATATGACTTCCTCACTATAATCTCTTATGGAATTTTTCAAAAAACATGTACTATTTAAAACAGAGACCCCTCCCCCACCCTTCAGACAAAACTAAAAGCTGCCATATACTCTGATAACAACAGAAATTGAAAAATGGCTGTGAACTGGAATACGTTATGATTTTTCCTATTCAAAAGGAGAAAAATATTAAATAATGTTAAGAATCAAATTTTAGATGAGAATAAAAACCTGTATTCTATTTGAGCTATATACACACACAGCATAATTGCTCCATGAGACTCTTTCATAAAAGTCTCACATTTAAATATTTATAAAGCAGTCTCACATTTAAATATTTAGAGAATACGAGTAATTCTCTTGTGATAATAACTTTTAGAGAAGAACTATGTATATAAATTTTGTACACAATCAGACTTCTGGCATTGAAACAAAACCAATTTGTCACTTAGCGACCATTGCTTCACACTTGTGGAAAATGTAATTCAGAGTTCAGCCAGTTCTATCACAGCAGAGCAAGTTCATGCCTTTCCTCCTTTCTCCTGAAGTATTTGCTAGCTGCTCTGACCACCAGAGCCCCAAGCTGCTCCACAGTTGGCCTCTCACATGGGGTGAACGCACAGATTCTCTTTCTCGTGGTGCCACCTAGAAGCGACCAGTGGCTACAGCAGCAGCTTCACAGCCAGAGCCTGAGCACCTTTGTTCAACTTCTCCTTCCTGCCAGCATTCTTGCAAATACAAACTTCTTTCTATTGACCTCAAAAGCATCTGAAAACAGAATTCCTGCACACATCAAAGGTGACTATAAACTTTTCCTTCCCTCAGGTGCATTCTATAAAAAAAACCTGAGCTTTGCTGGTGCTGGAACGCTCCACCAACGCAGACAAACCTGTAGGGCAGAGACACTGCTCCAACAGCACAGGGAGCTGGAAGAGGGAACTGCCATCAGCTCCCGACCTGGGTGAGACACCCTGGTACATCTCAGCAGGACCCTCGACAGAAATCCTCACCAAGAGCCACCCATCTGAGGTGTGGGGTCACTGAACAACAGCCCTGTCAGATGGCAGGAAAGCAGCTCATTAAACAAACCTCAAGGCAAGTATGGTTCCTTTCTTATTACCTGCAGTCTTCACAAGGCAGGCCACTAACCCCTGGGGAAAACTCTCATCCAAGGAAAAACGAGAAACCTCAAGAGCTCAGCATTCAAGCAAGAGGCTGTATGTAGGGCCAGCATAAATTATCAGAAGAATTTGACGCACTTGCCTGAGCAACAGCATTTCTTTGATTCGCAGATAGAAGGACTGGTTCACAGTTAATTGTTTCTATTTTTTTTTTTTTTGAACCACCTACAGTGAGCTGATCTTTGGGGGTAAAGAAACCCTGGACTAATCTGTTTAATTCCTGCACAGGTAACAGCAAAAAAGCCCCACTATTTGTTTAATGCTTGCATAGGAAACAGCAAAGCCTTATTTTTATCTGTGGGGCAGACTCCAGCTTCCCTGGAGAATGTGATCTCCTAGACAGCTCAAGGAAATAACAGCAGAGTAGCAAGATCAGCAGAAGACTGAGCAAGATGAGGTGAGGTGTACATCTGGAGAGGAGGCTAGAACTTGAAATCTCTTAATTTGAACATCAGGTCTTCAGCTTGGAATAGGAGCTCTCTAGTGAATTTTTCAAATACCAACTTGAAAGAATAACGGAAATTTACTTTTTTGTAAAAAGGCAAAACAACAGAGCAAAAAAGCTCAACTCCATCACAACACTTGGCTTTCAGTGTTTCCCATTGTTTACTTCATACTCCCACCAGGAAAATTGAAGGTGGATGAGTAACTTGCCCAAGGTTATATGATGAGTCAAATTACTCAAAGTTTGGGAATGGGTCCTCCCTAATTCTAAATAGTTAGGGAAAAACCCCACTCCATGAAAACTTACATCAAAATGCTAACTTTGTTTTGTGAGCTACACTCACTGCAGTCTAGAAGAAGATACAGATCCCCAATATCCAGCACAGAAACTCTCAGATCTCTATGGATTTTAACAGTCATAACACTCAGATATCTGATCCTTGGAGACATTTTGACTGTAAGTTGCTTGAGACAAAATCCTCCTTTCACCTAAAACTGTATTCCTCTGGCAAAAAAAGGGAGATTAAGTTCCTTCCCAGTTTGTCTCTGTCTATCCAAATAATCTGGTCTGAGGGGGAAAATAACAAGCTGCATGTGAGCTACAAGTCAGACTGCAATCTATCTACACATCAAGCTGCTCCAACAGAGTTCTCAAGGCAAGAAAAACCTGTTCTCTTCTGCCAAAACTCAGGAAAAAACCATCACATGGATGAAGTAAAGCACAGCTTGCTACTCACTAAGAAAATCCCTTCAACTTTAGTTTTTTTGTTCATTACCATCCTGTAAGGCATAGTGTTCCTCCAGTACGCTGTCCATGGTTTCCTTAGCAGAATCAATCAATTTTATTTGTAACACTGAGCCAATCATTTCCATTGTCACAAGATCAGATACAGAAGTGCCTTCTCATTTTCTCAGCCTATTCAATTTTCCAACAAAAGATGAATTTTCGAGTTCACTGCTATCTAGCTATGCCTAAAAATATTACCCCAAAAGCATTTATCTGAAGTATTTATACCAATATAGGAATAGTGCAAGGCAGGGGATGTGAGCTGGCCTTGGTCCTTTGCCCAGGACAAGACAAAGAGTTTGTCAAAGAGCCACTGAGGGGCCACAGGCTGCACCTCCTCCATGTCACATCACCTGAGCTGCATTTTATTCACGTGAGCAGAACACACAGTCCTCAACATGGTCATAAACACTTCCTTGGCAGGAGCACACATGCTCAGCTGTGCATTCCTCACGCACGGAACACAAGCTGACAAAACCCAGGTGGCATCCATGACAACAAAAGGTGTCCAACACAGCAGCCTCTGGCCATGTAACTCACACACTGACAAGGATACAGACCCGCAGTGCCAGAGATGGATGCGTGCCCAGGCAAATAACAAAGCTTCCAGCAGAAAACAGAGCATGCAAAGCATTTTGATATATTCCATCTCTATCTTACACCCACCAGTTTTACCACAGTGGTGCTCAGCCCTACTGTGGTCTCACTGCAGGAGCAAATTGACTGACTTCATAAAAGCTGTCCAAGAACTACTACAGAACCCCAACAAGAAACCAGAAAAGCTTAAAAACTTTATCTATTGCTTATTCTATTGCAGAGTTCAAAACTTCAGAGGCCAGGGCAGTGCTCTCTTACTGCCTTAGTGGGAAGGGGCATGAAACACTGATCTAAACAGTAGTACAAAGTTGTTCTGATTGGTTTTGTTGAGTTTTTTGTTTAGGTTTGTTTGGTTGGTTGGTGTTGACTATTTTGGTGTGGACTTAATACCTGAAACTAGATTTAGATAATAATCTGAAACCAATGACATTTCAATGCTTTAGAACTTAACAGGCATGAAAGTTTAGGTCACATTATTTGCTTGAAAGCAAAAAAATCCTTTACTGTTCAGAACAGCTAAGCTGAGGACAGTCAGTTAAAGTCCTTTTGCAAAAATCCAGCACTTTGCTATACTTTGAGTCCTGTAACTGAAGATGGTAAATACATATATATGCAAAATACAAACTGCATGCAGGTTTCATTTAAAAAAAAACAAACCACCTCATGAACATGACAGGAAAGAAATTTCTTAAAAATCTGGTACTCTTACTGTGTTTTTCAGGCTATGTATAATGTTTTTACTTAGTTTTTTAAAGCATCTGTTACAGAGATTTAAATATTCTTACAGGATTCAGCAGAGCTTTAATCTTTTGTATTTTATTTTGAATTAGTTTACCATTTCAATATCAGAATTAAGTCTACAAGAATTTGTTCTGATATATCAGCAAGAGAAACAATGCTGGACATTTTCAAAGAAGAAATGCTATATTAGACTATAAGCATAATAAAAAACTAGCTCCTATATGGCTCCTAGCATTCTCACTTGGAAGGGGAAACCAAATCAGAATACATCTATTTTTCTGCCATGGAAGTAGCAGTACTACAGCACAGATAAGCTCCCATGTACCAGAGTTCACAGTAGGTGCTCTATAGACACTGATTCTTCTCTCCTGCCTTGCCAAGGACAGGAGCAACAAAGATGACAACTCCTTAAGCTGGAATAACAATGCAAATACCAGACACCACAGTGGATGAATTTTGGATAGAAAACATAACATTTGGACTACACAACATAGTACGAACTCTCCATTTACTGTGCATCTACCCTCAGCTTCCAAAGTTGCATTCCCCCTGCAAGGAAAGCAGTTTATTACTCAATGTGTTCCTGCATTCCACTGTGCTGTCAGAACCAAACTGCTGGACTCATTTTAATTTTTACTTCAATTCCAGCAGACTTTTGTATTTGGGTGACTGCCTGCTGGAGTGAAGAAGGACTGTGGATAGGCATGTCTATAAATATCCAAGCCTGCATTAGTCACAAGGGGCAGCTTCTGCTACAGGAATTGTTCTGCTGAATCAAAAAAACTCCTGTGCCTTCAGCTGCAATGCCGGATCCTCCACCTCACTTGAACTTGAACAGCAGCAGCGGCAGCAGCTCAGTCACTCCCAGATCCTTACAACTTAGGAAGCATCACTGCATATCTAACTCATCTGGTAAGGGAAATGTTTCAAACATAAAACAATACCTCACAGAGAATTAGAAGGAGACAAAGAAAAACCTGTCTGAGTTGTTGGGCAACAAACTATCAGACTTGTCAGCAAAAACAAACAATGGAGGCAAGACTACACTGCACCATAGCTATATATAAATAACATGTAAATAATTTGCTATCTTTGTGGTAAAACATAATTTCACAACTTAACACCCCTACACCACAGCTTACACAAAAATAAAGTCTTCTGAACTGTGAGAGTACCAGCCTGAGCTTCGTTAGAGGAACGTCATTAACACCTGTCAGTTCACTATGGGCAATCTATTCCCTTTAATTTATTACTTTAGGTCTTTCAACCAAGAAACACTGCATTGCTCTCCTTGGACTTCAATTTCATTTAAAACTGTTTACTTGGTGCCTTTGCTTAATTTGATATTTAACTAATATTAATGCAAAACATCTATTACTCCCAAATAAATGCTGCTCTTCAGCTTTAACACAAAGCATTCTCAAGACAGGCCACTGACTCGACTTCTGTGCTCATTCCAGAAATACTGTTTGTGGTTTTGTGGCAGTCCTAGACAAAGCAAGCTCTCTGCACAACAACTGTTCTCAGGTGGGGAAAAAAAACAGTAAGAAACAGGGAGCAGCTCTCCTTCCAAGACACCACATCATAAAACAAGGAGTGGAGATGAAAATCCAGATCTTGCCATTTTCCTCATTCACATGTCAATGAAATGCCTTCTGTTCAGCTCAGCCATACACTGCCTTACTGTCTATCACAGAAATGTAAAGAAGCCAACCTTTCTCTTGCAGAGAAATTTAAACACCATTATCCAATGAACTTCCATGTATCAGATCTGGCAGAGAAAAAAATGTTCTAGCAGACAAGCCCCATCTCTTTCCAACTTCCGCGTTTCTCAAAAATGTACGATTAACACAGCAAACACATTATCCAAACATCAAGCATCTTCTACTTTGAACACAGCCTTAATAATGTCATGTTAAACAACAGAAATGGGATGTAGATGTCAACATTTGGATTTCCCATTAAATAATGGTCTGAAGTTTTTTAGATGTAGGAAGCTACAAGGTTTTTCAACATTTTTCTCAAATGAAGGACAGGCCTACATGATGCACAAATAATTTAAGGTATTTCTGTATCAATACTGTATTCTCTCAGTTTCTGCAGCTCAAATTTTACAGCTGCTTAGTAAGAAAACAAGGAAGAATCTGCCCCTTACTTCTGCCTGTAAGCACGATCCATCTAACTTCAGAATCCAAACCAGAGAAAAGACTAATGGAAGAGAAAATATCTGATTTTGTCCATGTGACAAATCATACAAGACACTAAGGAGGAAGTGGCAGTGCCACCCTGTTCCCTGTGACTATTGTGGATTTACAGAAGGTGCTCTGCAGCACAGCACCTGGCACTGCCCACACCTGGGACAATGCAGCTTCATGTCCTACTGCTCACAAAAGCCTCCACCTTTATATGAACTGCTCTCTCCTTCAGGGACCAAAATAAATGCTTCATTAACAGTCAACATAAAGGACCAATTTCCAAGAGCAGATTCATATGCAGCTTCACAGAAAAATCTGGATTGTTACAGCAGCAACAGCTCATACAATGCATGTTGCACTGTGCTAGCAGCATTCTTTGGAAAGGATGTGTCCAGGATGTTTTAAAAGATAATTCTGGTGTTCATCCAAACTTTACTGAACACTGGAAATCAAGCCCACGTCCTTCCCGTTCAAAGCACATGCTTGGTCTTGATAATGGCAACATGATGGGTAGAAGTAAAACACCAACCTAGAGAGGGACCTTCTGGGCCAGAGGAATTAAATTAGCAGCAGAGGTGCTGTTGTTGTTGTGTTTTTTTGCAAGACTTGAATTACTAAGCAAACCAACTTTATACCCCAGTAACGAGGTGATGAATCAGCAGCTGCAATTAAGCTCACAGTCATGGATCCTAGGAAGGAAACAGCAGGCCAGCCTGAGGAAGGGTCATTCATACACTAAACCCCTCTTCTGTTGTGTAAATTGGCCACTGGCAGCAGCTTCCTGTACAAGGGCTTCCCCCAAGATGTGCAGTGCACTTCAGAACCTGCTGCTGTTGAGAGCCCTCATTATAATGGACGCTAATTAGATCAAATCCACATCCAAAGTGACTTAAGAGAAACAACACCAATGAATTAGAGACATCCTTCTTTTAGAAGATCAATATGAAGTCGTGTGGTAGCAGTTTAAGCAACAGAATTTGATATGCTAAAGAGCCCTGAGTGCAACGAAAATACACATTATTAAGGGGTAGAGTCCCACGTGCAAAAAAGACCAAGAGCCCAGCAAGAAATAAACAGAAACCCCACCAGGTTTTTAGATCATGAAAAACAAGTTTGAGTAATTTTTGTTTTGACACAAGTTTACATTCAAGATCAGTTTGCTAAATATCAGCTAACTGTAAAGTTTTGTAGAGTCAGTGTCAGGAATGCACAAGGTTTCCTCTCTTCCTCAAGTACCCTTCTATAGCAGCCCTCTGAAGTGCTCTAACTGTGTCACAAGGACCTCAGTCTTCTCAACAGTCAGCAAGTCCTCGAGTCTCATAGGTGTATTAGCAAGAACAGGAACAATTCAGTTAAGTAACACTTTCAGTTCATCCTGTAAATACTACAGACTGCACCCAGGCTGCCTAGTGCTGGTCACAGTAAAGATGACATTGATAAACCCTGTGTTTCAGTATTTCACATTATGTCCTGGACACTCAAGTACGCAATAAGCTCTATCGTGATTTTATTTTAAAAACAGTAAATGAGGTCCAAGACAGAAAGAAGTATATCCTCCTTCCTGTCTAATCCAATCAAATACACAGAACACTCTAAAAACATTATTTGTTCTATATATTAACCTGGAAATATCTTAGTTTAATCTAGTGTCCCCTTTTAAAGACACTCAGAGTGGTGGTGAATCATTTTCATGCAGGCCACCATTTAAAAATACCTGATTTTAAGGCAGACAGGTATTAGGACAGGCAGCCTTTAAGAGGTTATCCTACTAACCTACATTACTGACACATTAGCACACAGCAGTATATTTAAAAGGCCCAGAATAAGTTAGGCAAGAGCTATCTTGATATACAAACAGGGCTATGTGAATATGTCCCGACAACCAGAAATGCTAGAGAAGCCAGAGAAACATTCAGATTTTGAGCTAAGCCAGTTTTTAATGGGTGGAGTGGGATTCTCATAGCGCTCACACCCACTAGAGTGAGTGGCAAACAAGCAGCTGCCTTTCCACTGAAATTCTTTCCAATATGAACCCGAATTAACAGACACATTGTCTTGAAACTCCCCCCAGTAATAAGTATATCCTTATCAGATGACTCCACAAAACTCTGACACCCCAAACTGAAGACATAAGCAAGCAAACAAAAATCCAAAGGCACCGCAGTATTAATGCCCCTCTGACAGTATCTGCAGGGCCATTTTAGGCGAATTAGGCAAAAATATGATTCACAAAATACTCTGAATGATTTAAGCATCGCAGAAATCCTACCACTATCCCTACCCCACTAAGCCACAGTTTTTATATACTCTTCCAGCGCGCCGAGCTGAGACAGAAAACAAAACATCCCTTATCGGCTGCGAAGTTGTAATAGCAGACAGGGTACTCTGCAAAGCAGCCTCAACCCCAGCCCTCGCACCGCAGGCCACCACACCAGCCGCGAGAGCTTGTTTTCCTTCCCCCTTCCAGCTCCAAACGAGAAGTCCCGGTGCCAGCCGGGCACGACCGCCGGTCCCTCCCGGGCCCCACCACCCGGCCCCGGGCGGCGCTTACCGCGATCAGGGCGCTGCTGCGGCCGTGCTGCTGCTCTCCGCTCGCCGCCTCGCCGTCCAGCCCGTTGGCTCCGCTCCTCTCGGCGCTCCCCGCGGCGGCGGCGGGCGGAGGGGGAGCGGGCGGCGGCGGCGCCGGGGGCGGCTGCCGGTGTTTGCCGGCCCGCTTGGCCTTGGCCTGCAGGCAGCGCTGGTGCAGGGCGAAGGTTTGCTGGCGCTCCAGCTCCAGGCGCTCCGGGGACACGGCCTGGTAGCGGGACTCGCAGGCGCTGTGGTGCCGCCGGCAGAGCTCGATGCGCCGGCGGAGCCGCTCCATCACCGCGCTGTGCCGCGGCACCACGAACTCCGCCATCGGGCAGGGGGGCAGCACCATGGGCCGGGCGGCGAAGGGGCGGCCGCCGCCGCTCACCGGCTGCTCGCTCCGGCGTCCGCCATGGCGGGGCCTCCGCCCCCCCCCCCCC
>VWZV01016188.1:22941-47454 GCA_013397155.1 Irena cyanogastra | reverse complement strand
TTCCCCCCGCCCGGCCCGGCGCTCGCTCCTCTCCCCCCCGCCCCACTTCCTCCTTCTGCCCCGAGCCCGGCGCCGCTTCGCTGCCCCTCTCTCCCTCAGCCCTGCCCGCCCCGCGGGGCCCGGCGGAGCCTGCCGCGCTCCCCTCGCCGCCGCCCTTAGGCGCGGGCCGGCCCGGACCCCCGGCCCCCCATTGTTGTCCGCGCCGCCGCCATCTTGAAATTGTTTTTCCCCTCCAGAGCCGAGTTGAGAATAAATGGGCGGAGCTTCCTGGGTGGGGGGAACGTCACGGCGCGCGGCGCGTCACGAGCTGTGACCGACGCCCCTCCCAGCCAATAGAAGGGCGCAGAGGCGCGAACTGAGCAGCGGAGGCGAGCCGGGGGCGGTGCTCGGCGAGGTTTAAAGGAACAGGTAGGAAGGGGCGCGGCCATCATGGCCCAGCCAATCAGGAGAGTCGGAAGGCGGAGCTACGGGTGATTGACAGGGAAGGGCGGGCAGCAGGAGCGCCCCGGGCGCTGGAGCGGAGCCCGGCCCGGCCCGGCCCGACGGCCTGGGCACCGCTGCAGACAGCGCTCGGCCCCGCACAACCGCGAGCGCACCTGGCTCGAGAGGGGCAAAAAACTGCGAGAGAGGCACGGGTCACCCCACCCCCATCCTGGTGAAGACTGATCCAGCTTTGCTAATTAGACAAAGAAAGCCAACCAGATTAAAGTTTCTTTATTGATTAGTTTTTACATTTTTTTTTCGAGTTGCTTCTACAAGTACCTGTTTGAAATGGACATGAAATCACAGTAGTTGTGTCCAGCAACACTAAAAAAAAAAAAACAAAACAGCAAACAAAAACCCAATCAACTAAAAACCCCTTTCACAAATGAGGAGTAAGAAGGGTATTAACCATCAGTTTGGGATGAGCAGAGCAGTCACAAGCCCCACGTCTGTACCCACAGCCTCCGTGGAGGAGCTGAGTTTGTGAGGGAGGAGTAAGGAAAGAGCAAGAGGAAACCATGGACATGTAGAAGTAGTCAGTACTTGCAAGAAACCCTCCTCAGACCCAGGCATCAATCTCAGAAACAGACGTTCACAACGCATTGGAGAGGCCACAGCCTCACGCTGCGGCAACTCAGTACTGAGCAGAGCCAGCCAGGGTAGGTCACATCCGGGGACACTGCGGGGAGGGGTTAGTGGGTTAGATGCACCCTGACCCATCAACTGCCCCTACCAACCAGTGGCTCCAGGAGAAAAGCTGCTCGCAGCACTTCTGCCTTGTGTGTCAGAGCCCACGGGTTTTGTTTTGATTCACCATGTCGGCCTAACACGCCCCCTTGTCAGACACAGCACGTCAAGCTCAGTATCCTTGTCAAGAGCTGCCACCCTTGGCTGCACAGACACAAAAGGCCCAAATACACCTTCAAGGATCGGTAACAGTTCCAAACACAGCTCACAGCCAGGTGGAGTTTCACTACTCTAAAAAACACAGCTATGCTTTTTGCATTGAGGATAAGCAGGTAGCTGTATTTTTCCTCCAAGACTTTAAAAATAAGAGCAATTCTAAGGTCAAACTGAGGCACCCAAGCCAGAAAGTAGGATAAAAAGTAACTTGTCTATCCATTTTGGAAAGTCTTCATTTATTGTAGTGATTATTTAAAGCATACACTATGGTATCAAAAAAAGCTGTAACATGCAGACAGGACTTTTTCAGGAGATTTAGCAGAAGCAAATGTAGATTTACAATTAGCTTTAATATAATGCTATTTAAAAGCTGATAGCAGGTCTCAAGTTCATTTTTGATGCCTTGAAAGAACATGTATGCACAGGGATTGTTTGGGAGTTTAAGGCAATTTGCATATTAAGATAAAAAACCATTAGATTAATTAGATTTTTTATGTTGTGCTCAAAACATTAGCTGAATTGAAACCATTTACACATACTTCATCTCAAAGGACTGAGAGTCACAAATAGCAGCTGCTCCTTGATAAAAATACAGTCCTGAGAACAAGCTAGTAGCAATGCTTAAGCTATGACATCTTCCATGTCAGAGTATAAGCTATTTTTGCAAAAAGGAGCAGTATTGACCAGGTGTTCAACAGGCAAAGGCATTCTAAACATGCAATAGCTCCCAACAGAAGTCTGAAATTACTTCCAGTATCTTGCTTACAACAGTTTATTTGTACACTGCAGAGAGATCAAGAAATCCTGCTATGCATTTGTGATCACTAATATTTCAAACACAACAACCAAGGGATACAACATAAGGACAGGCAGCAAAAGGTGTTTTACAAAAAAAAAAAAAAACCCCAACAAATCCAAAACAAGAGTCTTTTAGTAATTGGTTAGATTGTTTGCAAGGTAATTGGAACACTTTTCCCCCCCGCAACCCCTGGGAGTTATTCCACACACTATACCTATCATATGACCAAACAACACTGGAGTGTTTAAGTTCAGTGCAAGAAGAATAATTTCAGGACATTTAATTTCATTCTAAACAAAGGCAAAAGTTTATCTACATAGACATCCAAACGCAAACATATTTGGTACAGTGTAATGAATTACATCCATCTCACCCTCAGAGGTAATGCTCTTGTAGTGCTCACCTGCATTCCACAAAAAAAGGTGTTTCAAACAGTGTAGTATGGTAGACTCAACACTTTAAAAAAATTTATTCAGGTGGAATTGGAATTTCCTAACATTCACAATATAATTTAGAATGCACTTGTTACATGAAGAGCAGATAAAAGGACTTAAAACAGTTTCACATACCAGTTAAGAGATTCCACATGCTCCTTCCCCATCTACAATACTGACATCTTGGTTGTGTTTTTTTTTTTTCCCTTAACAAATACTCAGTTCAACTTGTCTACCTGCCTACCTCCCCCATTTCTACAGCAGACATACAGTGACAACAGTGAGAGGATAGGGGACACCGTCTTATTCAGTGTTTGGACCCTGGAAAGGAGCAGGCCTAGCTATGAAATAAGAGTTTGACAATGAGCTGAACATGAAGTGCTTCAGCAACTGAGGCAAAGCTGCTCTCAGGAAGAGCTGCATCGTCACACAGAGGAAAACACCGGTGGCTGAACAGAGGGCAAAGGGGGAAGTAGCCTAACCACACCTCCCCAGCAACCCTCAGCTTTACAAAAAGAGTTCAAGAACAAATAAACTTGGTTGTCTGCAAGCTCTGCAGGATTAAATCCCACATTCAGATGACCCACTCCAAATCCTAGATCGTTTGTCAACATTTAACAGGGCTTTAGCCATGCACAGTATGCATATATTTTATAGACTGCCTAACCCCTTCCTTCCATCCCTTCTTCCTCCTTCCCCTTCCCCCAAAAGAATGAAGTTGATTGATTAGAGAGTTTCACTACTGGTTTCTCCATACATCTTCCCCCAGCTGTCTTTTCTTTTGAGGGCAGGGGTGTTGCCAAATGCATTGACAACTTTTCTTCTAACAATTACCAAATTTTTGGGGTATAAAGACATTGGTGCATTTAGGAATTTACATATTTGTAAAAAAAACTAGTTATAAAACTGCATTTTTATCACCTAGCACTTTCAAGATTCATTGTTATATTTTACTAATTAATATATTAAATTAAGCCAAGGTTTGAGACTGGAAAAATTCTACCAATCTACTTAAGAACAGAAAAGAATATTTAAAACCAAAAATGAAAAGGTTAGTTATGTTACATTCCAAAATCCACAGCCCATTATATTAAATGCTTTCTTTCTACAGGAATGATGCTCTTTAAAACAGATGATTGCAAATATTTTACTGCTAGACACTCCATTACATTGGATCGTGTGACTGGAACCTGTGGATGGTGAAATCTTGAGGTTTGTCCAAGTTTCAATGTAAGGTGTCCAAGGTCCTCTCCCAGAACCATGTTTGAAAACAACAACAAAAAATAAAAGAAATCACAGATCAAGTTCTTATGACTTTTTTCAATCTTTCCTTGGCTTTCTGTTTCTGGGTGATCTATTCACAGTTTCCTCCTCCTGCAAGAAAGTAATTTGTGTAAACATCAATAAAAATCTAAATGTACCCTCCATAACCATTTTGGGAAAATCTATGAAAAATAAATCACTTTCACTTCTACATTAGAATTTAGTTTTTGGAAGAACCTACTGCTGAAAGTACTTTGTGGCAAACAGGCAAATTCACGTTTTCACAGTGGATGTACGCTATTTGTTGGGAGTGCTCAACAGCTTCTGCTGCTGGGAGAATCCTTTAACTTCAAGCACCACTCCACCCATTTTTGAGTCAGCCACTGTGTTAGTGTGGAGCACTTAAGGTCACATCCTGACTGCACTCAAAGCTGAATAAGCCTTTTGCCTCAAGAAGCCATTTTCCAATAGTCCAACCTGCCTCTCAAGGTAGGATCTACAGCAGTGCCTTTAGCAGGGTGCCCAAGCCTGTTGAAGTCAGCCACAGCAATTCCTATTCTTCAGGGGGATTAAGTTTTCTAAAGTTCTGAACAGGGAGGGAGGGTCACATGAGCCACGTTAAAAGTTAACACTGTAGTAAGGCCTGTTCCACATAACCTATGAAAGAAAATGCATAAGTTTCCTTCAAAGATTAGGCACTCTTACCTCTGATGCAGGTTTCCTGTCTTCTTCCTCCTCCTCTTCTTCCTCCTCTTGACTAGCACTTCCTAGATCAGCATCACTTTTCTGCTTCTCTTCAAGGGGGAAAAAAAAAAAATCAAAATAATTCTTCTTCCTGACTTATCTTCAGTTCACCATTGGCTTTATTCCATATCTGCCAATCCTGCTGGTTTATTCTATCAGGGAGAGCATCATTCAAAATTATCTAGTTTACTTACCAAGCTTTTCCTCATTTGCGTCCTCCTCTTCCTCCTCCTCTTCTTTTTCCCCTTTATCTTTTTCTTCTTCTTTCTCATCATCTCCCACATCAGGCTGAGGAGCATCAGTCTTCTTGTATTCTGCAGCACTTGGCTGTTTCTGAAAGGCAATGACAAACCCAGGCAATTATTTGTGACATTCAGGCACATTTTACTGAACCTCCTTTTAAACATTAGACTAATTATCAGAGGAAATGCATTACCTTCCCAGAACAGCAGAAAAGGATAACAAGGAACACTGGCAAAGCCACAGTGAGGATGTAGACTACCCAGAGCCAGGGACGCTCTTCAGCAGCTGCCATCATCTGGCCCACAACACCAGGCTGTAAGACCAAAAGTTGCAGCAGCTAGTTTAAGCTACAGGATTTTCAAACAGGCTTTTTGCAACTTCAACCATTTTATTTTAGTCCCCCCCCCCAAAAAAAAAAAAACCAAAACCAAGCTAACCTGCACAAGTACTTTTCCCATACCTTACAAATTAAGAATTAGGCTAAACAGTGCAAATATCAGAGCAAAAACTCAGAGAGCAGTGAGTACTCTTAGATACTTAGAGCAACCATTAACATACTGTAGTTATGAACCGAGGCTCCAACCTGGTTTAGCAAAATCATCAGCCTTAGCACGTACAGGTATATATCAACAAAGGCTGAGAGAATAGCAGAAGTGCTTCTACTATTCCACTCTGCAGCACACAATTAAACCTTCCTCTCTCACCTCTGCAGCACCATCAGCTGCCTTTTTCAGTCCCCATCCATCACTGGCCCAATCATCAGCCACAGCTCTTTCAGTACAGATGATGAAGTTGTCAAAAAAGATATCAGATGTCATGGACCATAACTCAAGTCCCACAGCACTGACAGGAGTCATCTTGAAAGGTTCCAAGTCTTCAAAAAAATCTGGGTTTGGGATCTTTCTAGGTTTCCATATACCCTAGAAAAGACAAAAGACATTCAGCCTCATCTACTAGAAGACCAATTTTAGTTTTCAGCCCATTATGAATGGAGAGAAGTAACAATCCATTGCATTTAATTACAATATCTACAGGTGCAACTCATTAAGTCTTTGGGAATCAATACAATCAAGTGATGCCTAGTAACAAAGCACTTTGAATCTGTCCACTTGGAACACAGCATAATCATGACAGCACTTGAATTTCTAATTACATCTGCTGAATCTAAATCATTCTGCTTTTTGTAAGAGAGATGCTGCATTGGCCACCAGCTTAAGCAATGAAAACACCAACCTGATAGTTCACGTTATCAATCATAGGAGGCTTCCATTTGCCTTTGTAGTTTGGATTGTCAATCATTGGGCGCTGCCAGGTACCACAGCCAGGAGCTGCCTCACATTTAGGATTTGCAATCTGAGGTGCCTCCCATTCACCATCCATATCTTCATCCCTGAAAAGGCAAACTCAGTTTTGAAGTATACCCCTTGCCTTCATACAGAAGGCTCAGACAATGTCCAGTTTCTGGGAAAATCTAAATTCCTACTACTAAATGAAGATACTGAAACTTTGTATAGCATAGGTCTGTAAATAAATATACTGCAGAAGGAACAAGGATTTCAAAGACTAACTGCGAAGCACGGAAGATCAACAAAAGCCAGTCTCCGAGCACAGCCTCCCCCACTGCCCCTTCCAAACAGGTTCTACTTCAAGGTGAACATCCCTGCCCTGCTCTGCTTACAGTCACAGAAGAGTTGAAAAATGCAGAGGCAAACGCAGGACAAAAGTCCTCAGACCACTGCCTTCTACTTTTGAGGAAAAACAGCCTGAAGAGCAACTTTGTTAGCAAGCAACAATGAACTCCAAACATCAGTATCAAAGTCATGAAATAACTGCTGCCATTTGCAACAGGCAGCAAACTTACCAATCTTCAGGTTTCTCAGCATCAGGGTCTGCTACATATTCTGGCTCATCATCTAGCCAGCCCTCTGGTTTCACAGCATTTTCATCTGCAATCTTTGCAGGAGCATCCTCATCCCTTGAGGGCAGAGCAGTATGTGTTAACATACACAACAGGTAAATTCTTAAGGCCAAGGCATGATTCTACAGACTCTGAACAAGCCCACTGCTCTAGACAGCCAGGCACCTTCCCTTCTGTCAGGGTCACCCCATGATCTCAGAAAGGAATTGCCTTGTAATCCGAACACATGTGCCTCATGGCATATCAAGGTGCCAACTGCAAACTAATTTTTTTAAAACCAATCTAGAAGGGGCATATTACAGCAAATGCCATTTCTTAGCAGCAGTTGCAAAAACACATTTGTGCTTGAAATTGAGTCTACAATTTACAAAGCACGGGTATAAAGCCAGAAAGGGTAACTGAAAAACGTGACTCCCTAAATCAGAAACTGATTCTGCCTATCTATACACTACACAAACAACTACAAAGACTCTTCAGTTATACCTTCTGCAGCTTATCTTTTGATCTCATCAAGTATGAAAGCAACAAGTAGAATAGGTACTTCTGCAGGAACAGGAGCAATAAATAGAAATTCCCACAGAATGTGAAACTTAACAGCACTTCAGCAGACAAAGGCATACAAGATGCCTAAACTGATACTGTTTTGATTACAAGGGTGAGACTCAAAACCTTCCATAAGTCACGTGAGAAAGACATTGTGATCAGGACCAAATCATCGGGCTAAGGGATTCCCTCAACTCCACCCTTCCAACACCTTACCAGTCATCTGGTTTAACAGCATCTGGGTCTGGGATTTTTGGTCTCTCATCCCAGTCCTCAGGCTTCTGGTCATTTGGGTCCTCAATCTCTCGGGGTGGATTCACAGGAGGTGACATATCATTTAGCAAATTCCCACTGTTGACAACTGTTTGATCGACCAGTATCTCAAAACTATTGTCAGGATTCAAGACTGCAAGGAAAAAAGTTGATGTAGTCATTGCATGTACTATACAAAGCATGAGTCATAAAGCATCCCTCATCCCCACCATACAACCCAAGCTACCACCTACTCATCAACTGCTTTCAAGAACTGCTAAGAACCTTTCTCCTTACGCCAAAGTGCAACTAGTGATGATGTACCACATCTCACCCTGTGAGAAGGCAGACTCCTGGTAGAAGTCCTACATGTCTTAAAAGCACAGAGGTTTGTAAAGTGATTTAGCAGTTACCACAACAAGTTGACTTTAAGTCAACTTGACAGTAAGTATTGCTTTAGTGGTAAGAATGTATATCTTCATATTACACACCAGACTAAGACTTCCTACTACTGACTAACAGGATTTTAATCTCACTTCTTTATCTACTGCTGTCTCTGTAGTAGGAAATGCTAGAGACACTCCTAAATACTTCCTGAAAGATTTTGATCATAGCTAATATACCAAACACTATTTCAAGAACTCCTGAGTTTGTCTGGTACACAAAAACCCAAACAAAACTAAAACAAACTATGATGCCTCTACATCTAAAGCTTAGTGTACCCCATGTTACCCAGAGGCAGTATTCAGGGAGTTTATATATGCTGATAACTATTTCAAATACACTTAGTTCAAGTTACTTACAACTGCCCTGAAATTCAGCTCTCCTTTAAGTATTAAGTTCAAGTTGCATGACCTTTCTTACATGAAGACTTCCAGGAAGGATGAAATAAACTTTTGCATAGACTTTTTGCATTTGAAGCTTTCAAGTGGCTTTTAGTTGTATGGTGCACTGGCACAAATATTCACCTGTTCATCTGGCTCACTTTGAGCTTCTGGTGCAGATGTAGTAATTATTAATATGCATAATTAGCAGTTACCATACCTAGAGTATAAAGATGAGTCTTCTTATCAGTAAAGTAAGTCTTCAGATCTGCATCTGGACGCTTTGCATGCTTTTCCTCGTATTTGCCGGTCTTCGGGTTTTTGTGACGGAAGATGAAGTGCAATTTATAGTCCTCTCCACATTTGTCAGGGCCAAACATTATGGTATATGGAGTTTTGTCATGGAACTGATCCTATAAAACAACACAACACCTCACTCAATTATTTTGAAATACAATTTAAGTCATTGTCTGGCATAAGAATTCCCAATTCATTAAAAACTACACTGCAACTTCAGTATCAAGCCCATGAAGTCCCCACACTAAAGCTTATGTTCCTCATATAAGCCTCCAGAAAAAATAACGTGATAAGAACTATCCCAGCTATTTCATTTTACACCTTTGGGCTCTACTTTCCACATGGAAAACACCAGCTATTCAAGTGTTACCCAAAATATTAGTGTGACACCCACAATGTTTAAGTATATCTCTACATTACAACAAAGTGTTTTCAAAGCTATCAATTAAAAGTATCAGCTACTGGCAATAATAAAAGGCTAGCAAGGCTACTGACTTCCTTTCACACAAAGTGATAAGCAGCACTAGAAGTGAAGCCAAGCTGCATTTTGTCTATACTTACCAACTGGGGTACTGCCTCAATCTAACTTCTAACTGGATATAATTACCATTGAACTCTGCAAGTCTATTTGTTCTTGCTAATGGTATCTGAAAATTCAATGCACATATGAAACTGATCACGGCAGTCAAGTTGTGTTCTGAGTGTTTGTGGTTGTTTTGGAGTTTTTTAATAGTTTAGAAATTGTATTAATAGTACAACACCAATGAGACTGCAGAAGAAAAGAAGGCTGGATAACAACTCATAAAAGGTACATCTTCAAAAGTCTAGGAAAACGCCTAAAGAAAACCCATAGGCTACAAGAGCCTACGCAAGGTTACCCAGCAGTTCAGCTTCATCTGAACAGGCTAAACCACTTCAATGAGAGGACAAAATGCAGTTCTTGGGCCTTAGGAGCTGGCTGCTCACCTAAGCACCTCCTGCTTCGTTCTAGAACCCAGGAAAATCTGAAGTACTGCAGAGTTTGGCAAAGGTCTACAACTGCTCAGCTATTAGGGAACTTCAGGTTCCACTCAAGGGGCTGTCACATTTCAGTACTTATCCTCTCCAACTGAAAGCACTGGGAAAAGGCTGAGTGCAAAGTACTTGGGCAATCAGGCCCCACCATCTCCACTAAAAGGGTTTCTTCAGAAAGAAGCAGAGTGAAAAAACTTCAAGTTCTTTCACAGCTAATACCCAGAAAGTAGTAGCATTACTCACCAGGTTCAACTCAGGGGTTTTTGAAAGCAATTTCACATAGGCCCCACCACACTCTATTCCATTTTGGAAGTTTACTTCATACCTTGTTTTAGTTTTGGATAGAAGAGGGGAGAGCACATATTAGAAATGAAGGAAAATTATTTCTGTAATACACAATTACAATTTTGTCAGTACAAATTAACAGTAACACTGTTTTGTTGTTGTTTGCTTTAAATCACTTAGTGAATATTAAAGATACCATCATATAGATATATAAAGATATAAGGACTAAGAAAATATTTACCCTAAGAAACAGTTAAAAAATTGAAGATTTAGAAGAATTAACCTGACAGAAAACATTTAAGAAATTGAGTGTTGGCCTAGAAGATAATGACCTAGAATTAGAGAGGAAGAAAAAGCTTTCCAGTATATGACACTTTAACGGGGATTGAGGCAAACCAATTCTTTTCCCCACAACTACTATTGTAGACAGACAACTCAATTTGCAAGACTACAAAGAAAAACAATTGGATTTTAGGAGAAGCCCCTTTAGGGTTATAAGCAGACAACAGTATTTAGGGATGCCAAAGAGCCTGAAAAAGACAGGAATAAGCTAAGTACGCTTGATCCTCCCGCAATGCCAGCAGCTGGAGTGGATGACCACTGGGCTTTATTTTTAGCCTTGTATTTTGAGCCAAAACTAAACAGTGCAAAGCAAAGTGACCAATTCATTATCTTGTGCAAATACAAATTAATTCACTCTTTGTTTAAAATTGATAACATCACTAATAATGCACAATTCAACTGTTCTCACTGAATTATATTTTTCCCCTGACTTGCTTGTCTAACACACATGCAGGTAGATTCTCCTACAATAGTTGCGACCCATGTAAGGAGTTCATCTTCCATGGCAAATGAACTAAGACACAGAAAGGAGGAAACAAATGCATCTTTACCACTCCGTCCACTTCCCTCAGAAACACGGGGCAGTTTACTGCATGAGAAAGTGCACTGACCTACTTACAGATCAGCGTTTGTTCAAAAGGACAAGGACTTCCACAATTAGCAGTACAAAAGTCAGTTGCCTGACCTTGTTACTACAATTAAATCAAGTGAACTGAAGCCACAAGACAGGTTACCAAGTCTAGTTTGCAGAGACTTCTTCCTTTTCCAGGCTTCAGAAGGACCCATGCTGTTACTAACTCCTCACTTTGGGAATCTGGGTTACTATTTTACTCTTACTCAAAACAGTGTAATAATACGTCACAGCATCTTGTGTCATCTAGATCCCCAGTCAATGAAAGCTCAGTTATGGAATTAACCTCAGCTTGCTATCATGTCACCCTGGAATCAACAGAACACCAAATTATTCTTTACTTACTGTATAATAAGTGGTTTGGTATCAAACACAAATGGCTTGGAAAGTTTGGATGAAATTGCATGATGCTTGGCTCGGGTTACCATTACAAGCCCTTTGTCTCCCGGAAGCTTCGTTTCCTTCATGTCTTGGACTTCCCACTTACCTGGGAGGAAATTGACCAAATGTTCATTTATCTTAAAAACTCCAAGTGGGTATTTTGTTTAAATCAGAACTACATATTATATTGTTACCCAGGTATATAAACAACCCTCCCATTTTCTTCAGTGAACATCATTTTAGCTGAGAAACAGAAAAGACTTACACCTCTTTTTCATACATGACAAACAGCATCAGAAACATTTATCATTCAAAACTTGGGCTGGACTCACCATCATATTTGGCAATCTCATCGTCTGTATCATCTTTCTTGGCTCTGGAAAGGATCCATCTAGAAGACAGACATCCAATGGTTGGAAAACCGTATTTCCCCCCCATCACACACACACTAAAAATCCTGCCCTTAAGATAAGGCAGCCCTTGCTGTCTCATGACTACACCCCAGTATCTTGATCCTCTGAGGATTTCTGTTCCCAAGCCTGCAAACTTTTTTGTGTTTGCCACTTCCCACCCCAAGGTAGGACCATGGCCTCATGAGCAAGTACCTCACTCCTATTAAAAAAAAAAACCAAACAAACAAAACAAACAAAACAGAAGTGGTACCTTCCCATCCTCACATCACCTGATGAAAGTAAAAAAGCCACATGTAATGGCCTCACCTCCCCTTTATTACTAGAACTTAAGGAAATACTGGTTTAAATCAGCATCTGAACAGCTAGCCTCCAGAAGTCATTACTGTAATCCCATCTGAACAGGGGCCCACTGATTCAACTATAAATAACACAAGTTCTGTAGAGAGGGTTTCATTGCTTTTCACCAAGATTTTACATTATTTGCTGTACCAAATTATCCTTCAGATTATACTCACCCATCCAGAGTTCCTTTATCAAAAGATTCCACAAAATACACTTCACCAGTTGGGACAGGGGGCCTGTAAGTAACCTATTGGAAAACGGGGGCATTTATGCACCTTTCAAGACACGTTCTTTATTCTACAGAAATACAGGCATGTAAAGCTCACATTGCCTTCTACATTCAAGGACAGCTTACCTAGACATTCTTGAAGCATAAACACAGAAATTACATAAATATGGCTGGTTGTGCCACATTGTTGTGCTCTTGTCTGCTACTAAAACTTAAGTATATGCCTAGCTGGAAATTTTAGCATTAACTCCTGACACTCACATCACAGATTTCAAGGATAGATCTAAGTCCTCTGGAAGAACATGGGGGACACGAGAATAGGAACAAAGCAGCCAACCTTTATTCCAAGCCCTACTCCCAGACAACATCTTTAATAACATTACAACAGATAAAGAAAGTAAAGACAACTCTGATCAGACTCACATTAACCAAAATGCAAGCAATAATTCAATCGTTAAGAGAAGTGCTATGCCAAACCTTTGGAGCTGGAGGAGCACTGCTTGTTTCAGACTTTGACTCTTCTACCTCCTCAATACCATCATCCAAGTCATCCTCAATATCAACTACATCATCAGCATCATTGTCTTCATCCATATCATGTGCCTGGACAGCAAGGATCCCAAGGGCTAGCAGGGTCACACACAGTAGCCATTTCAGCTCCATGGTCTGAATAAACAAAACAAGGCAAAGTGGTCAAGCCAGCACTGCACGCAGAGCAACACGATGCTCCTCGGTACAAATGTGAGCATCCAAGGCAACAGGTAAAGTGCAAACTTATCTCTCCAGCCCTGTTACTTACAGCATCTGCCTGAGACAGCTCTAAAAGCTAGGGAGGAACACAACATAAAGCTAAGTATTTAATATCAAACAGACATTAACTGAGTGGAGAACCACATGTACATGTTCTGCAGATCGTGCTACAGAAGTGTCGTAATTTTGCTCTTACACTGCCACAACCCACAAGCAGGACAGCAGACACACACATGACACCACAACATATGTGGCTGTAAAAGCCTAAAAAGAAAATCTATTTCATGATTATGAAGGACTTTAAATACACCATGCAGGAAGTCAAACTTCCATTCAGTCCAGAAATTGAAAAAAAATTCTCTTTTATTCAAAAATAGTAATTTTTGCAATTCTCATCACCTGTTCAGTACATTTTTGTCCTTTCAAATGCAGAGCTCTGGTGTTTTCAATAATCAAACCCCTTCCCCAGGTTTTATTGCAGGATTGCTGCCAAGAGTCATTGCTACTACTGGCAGATGCCTATAAGGAGTTGAAGCTCCTGCAAACTGCCACTTGATTCAATTCCCTTCTTTCAATTTCTAATTTAACAACATGACCAAAGAAAGAGTAGCTGTTAACTGAAGCCTTACAGAATTAAAATATCACATCTAAACTAATTCATAACGTGCTTACCATATTGGCAAGCGGTAGCTTAAAATATCTTGTAAGTAAAATGGGTCTCAATTTGACTTTCCTCCTAGAAAAACAAAAAGACCACTGCATCTTTACATTGATACAGAAGGCAACACTCCCAGAACCCTGCTCAGTTTTACCTGCCTAAAACCCTCAAAATCAACAACCTGTGCCTTGCTCATCTTTTCTCCTTTGAATCTCACTCCAAATTTTCCTTCCAAAACCAGAGGTATAAGTGAGACTGAATTTTTTTTTGAGAACAAGTATAAAAACAAACATCCCCTCCCTCCTTGCTTTACACTCCTACCTCACAGCCCTACAGACTTTCAAACATAACTCAAGCAGAGTTAACAGTGCATGTAGGGGCTTAAGATCATGCTAGGAAACAAACTTTTGAGTTTCCAAAGCATGTTTAGGCAACTAAAGGAGTTTACATTCTCAAAGGCTTATCAGCATTATCCAATTTTCCAAGACTATGCTGCATACTAGATCTACCATTCTTAGATTATTCTTTAACTGACTTCTAAGGACAGAGAGTATTTTAAAACTTTATAACCATACTTTTACAACTACAAGAAAATTGTATTTTAAAGACTTGAGCTGAGGTCATGTCCAGTTTGTCACTACAGCAACATGCAATTGCAGCCAGTTTTCCAACAATAGTGCTGGCCTTGAGGATTATGGTCCAAATGCATGTGCACAGACCTCCCCCACTCAGTTCAGGCAACTGCACCCAAACACCTCTGAGCCAAAAGGACAATCATTCCAGAAGGAATAGCTGACAAAAACTTCCAAGGGCTGTTATATATGAGCAAAGCTTGTTTGCTTAATGCACAGTGTACAGCCAAAACTGAAAATAATTTCAGACCTCAAAACAGTTCATAGCTCTTAACATTAGTGCGAGAGCCACAACACAAAACCAAGGACTGAAAATGGTCAAGCAGACATCAGTACCCTTGGAGCTGCAAATTCTTCTTGCACAAAGTGTTCTTTGAATAAACTCACAGCCACCAGCATAAAAGCAGTACAGAAACAAGAGCCTGAAACTTCATCTGAAAAAATGATCTTTAGAGCTCTGGATGTGCCCTGTGTGACTGAAACAACCATGGATGAGATGGCACAAAAACATCGTTCCACGGAAAGGGTTTCATTTTGTCTTACTTTACCAATAGGGCTTCACTAAATATTTTTTAAATAGAGCTAGATTCAGGAAGATAATACAGTTTTATAACTGCTTTCAAATTATACTACGCAGATAGAATGAGCATGTCATGATTTGGAAAGTGATATGACAAATTTAATCTTAAAAATATACCAAGGTTAAAAATGAGCCAATTCTCTCCTTTCGTAAAAGGAAGGAGTTTCTGCACCCCTCCTCCCAACCTTGTGCAAAGAGTATTAATGGTTTAGCACGCAAGTAATCCTTTAAGTAATCTCACTAGTAGCCAACCAGCATGAAAGTTTTGGTGAAAGAATTAAATCATCCCCCACAACTTCCCTGCCAGTACTGACTCCATATGTAATAATTACCTACTTCACAATCCCACCTCAACTACAACCCTTTAAAAATATTTGTCAGCAGCAAATGGACTTTGGTAAATGCTCACACACAAGCAGCAAAGGCACATGGCCTCAGAAATTCTTCTGTCAAAGCATCTTAGTGAAACCAGACAATTTTGCCAGGGACCACACAGCAGGGGCAGAATGCTGCTGCATGTCTGTGCTCCTGATACAGCCACAGGTATCGACCCTGCTACACTTATCATTTAAATACTCTATCCGAATTTGAGGGCTTGCTGAACCTCACTTCAAGGGAGAAGTCAAGTTTCATGGTCAAGTCACCAAGCAAGCTTCATCACACCCCACCAAATAAAGAAAACTTAAAGTCTGAAGAGAAGCTAATCCAGTTTTGTGTCCTTACTTCTTTACAGTCATCAGCAAGCAGTTGTCACAAGTTTATATCCCTGCAGAAAGCTGCTTAGGACATTTCCTACATATTAAATCAGTCCCATATTCAACATAAGCTACCATTCATATAGCTTGAGTACAGGCTGGAAGCTTCTTCTGCAACTGCCAGTTATCATCCCAAACTCCTTATTCTGTTTAACTGAAACAATATAAAAAGCTGACTAAATTATAGAAAAAAGGCACTATGTTCTCAGAAAAGCAATTTAAGCAATGCACACATTTTCGATATTTAAAAAGCTACTTCTATCCATAATGGATGTACTGCTACAGAAAAAAATTTCAAATTCACTTTACACAATCCTTAGGGACACAACATAAACACAATTATGCCCTAGTAAATTAGGTTATTCCTAAATAGAAGAGGAGGGGGGGAGGAAGAGAGAGATACAACTCAGGTTTTATACAAAACAGGCATAAATCAATTTTTCAATGGTACTTTAAGTTGCTGGCAACTACAGGTGTCCAGTTAGTCACCTCAAATGTAGTCTATCCTTCAGACACTCTCACCTACTCATTTACGATCAAACTTCTTCCTTAAAGAATTGTCCAATCTCCAAGCAATTACCATCCTTAGCCATTTTTTACTCTGCCTGCACCTCCTTTCTTCAGGTTAAACTGTGCAGTATTTCTGTAGGTTGGTGTATTTCTGATCATGCAATTGCCGTAAGCCATTAACAAAGGAACACTTTCACAACAGAGCTTCTGACATTTCCATTCTACTTCAGTGTAACCATCACTTTCACTTCATAACGTTTTTAAGTCAGAGATAACTCCATGTGTTTTTTTTAATAAGGTCTTCAGTCACAGACATAGGCACACCACTCAGATTGAAGGGAAAACTACTGCAATCCCAAAGTTTGAGACTGTCAGTGCTACAGATTACTTGTTCTCTCTCTGCACAAGCCCATGGCCAGCTTCTACCCCAGAAAACTTCAGAGCTGACATTTAAGCACTGTTCACCTGATTGTCAAAAGGCTAAAACATTTTACCCCAGTATTTAAAAGATCTATAGCAGAGTGCTGGAAGCAGTCTCCTGGAATATCTGCACTACGGACTTCAGTTTTTGACAAAATAAAATCAAAACCAAATTGGAGTGGGATTCAGAAACAGAATCAGGATCTTACCCCAAAAGCAGAACTCCTGGTAGGACTAAGTGATGGCTACCTTGGAGTTCAAGGCTTTCAAGAAAGTCATGCATCTTCAAAAATTAATTTTTATTTAGAATTCCCCTTTCTCTAGGCATAAAGGAGAACATGTTTCTTAATTATTGGCACAACACTGGAAGTACTCATACATCAGAAGTTGTCACTATTCCCACTAACATACATGTCCTCTGGAAGAGAGTGAAATTGCCCATAGAAAGGATCTTCAAGTCCTCTGCTATCATTCTTCCAGAACATACTGTTTAGTAACTTCCCTGTCAGGTCAAATAGAGCCTGCAAAACCAGTTTAATCATCTCCTTGGTTACTAATCTATTTCAATGGTTCATCAAGCCAGTTCTTAATACAGCATATTTCAGAACGTATAACAGCATTTGAATGGCTACTGGCTATCTGGTTTACTACTTACTCTTTTTAAAAATTAAAGAGTCAGACTAAATAGACCTTATGAAAATAAGTCTCTTACTACAAACTAGACCTAGGCAATTTAACTGGATGAGCATCAGTGGTTTCCATTTCAGCAGTACCTGAAGTCTCAGCTGAGCGACTTAAGCAAATGAAGAACAAAACCACTAGCAAAGTCCTGTGCTCCAAACACTGGGCTTCAGTGTGGTGTTCACAGCAGAAGCACACCAGTGAAAACAAGCACAATGCCTCATGCAAGGCAAGAATTAGGGAAGAAAAAGTTAAAGTCAAACATAAAGATGATTCATCGCAACACAAAAAAAAAAAATTCAAGTAGACAAGAACAGAACGGCTGAGACACAGATATACATTTTCCCTCTCAAATGAGAGTTCTGTGGGTTTTGAGCAAAGGCTCGGTTACCCTACTTTATAGTGCACTAATTTCCTCAAGTCAGACCTACTGAAGAGCAGAGGAAATCTCTTCTACCCTCACAATCCCTCTGCCTTCCACATCCTGCCTCCTCTGCGGTGCCAGGGTAACTGTTTACACAGCCTCATGATGAACCAGCCGCTGGTTTAAGATGGCTCGAAGTCCTTCTGCCATGTTATTTTAACCCTGAATCAATACCTCAGGCCAACTTAGCAGCAAAGGCAAAAAGAGTTATTGCAGTACCAGTGAAAGTAAGTAGCCAAAGATACAGGAAATAAAGCTGTTGGCAGCAGAGCCAGCTTAATACCACAGTTTCAAGTGCAGGTCTGTCACCTGCACCTGCCTGATCTGTCTTTAGGCAGATTTGGGGAATGGACATCATGGTGAAGGTGAAAACTGTGTGGCCAAATACCGTAATTTCAACAACCAGCACAGGGCCTCAGCACTACTCAAAAGGGAATGTAATAAAATTATGTTCATGTATATACAACAACTCATATAATGCAGACAACACTTTTTCCTCTGAAATACGGTTTTTCAGCTGGACAACTTCCACTATTGTGAAGATTCTGCCTTTAACATCATAACTCAATGAATAGCAGACAAGGCTAATGAAAACCATCTTACTAACAAGAGACGAGAGGTAAGAACTCTCCATGGTGGTGGTTTACCCCCCTACACCTTTTTTTTTTTTTCCTTCAGTAAGGGGTGGCTGGGATACACTTCCACATGAGGAAGAAGTCTCCTGGAGATTTGGCTCCACAAAAAAAGCTGCCTCCTGTTTGGGTTGTAGAGAGCACAAACCAGGCAAGGGATTAGGTGTGAAAAGGGACAGCAACAAAGCTTGCTTTTAATAGGCATTTCAAATATGCCAGTTTCTAAAAATAACGTACAACAGTGCAGATACAGTACAGAAGCAAAAAGCAGATACTGTTTGTCAGCACAGATATCCTTCCTGCAGAACTGGAAGTCCTTGGAGGGTAAGACAGAACCATGAGGCTTTTTGACCTCAAAACAGATGGGCTGCTAGGAAAATTATATTAGTGGGGGCAGATCTGGAGGGACCCCAAGATCTTTGAGACCTTCACACCTAGAAATCAATTCAAGTTTGCCCTGCTACAGAACTGATTCCAGAAAGAACAGGCTGCAGCTGCCACCATGATTACTACCAGAAGCAGAAAATCAAAAGCCAGAAAAGGAAGTAAAAGGCAGAGCTAAGTACAAGTCTCAGTGTATTCTCTGTAAAGGATTTATTCATTTACTCAGGGGGAAGCGCTACAGCACACCAAATGAGAAGGTAATATGATGAAATTTGAAAACTTTCTTACTGTTTTACACTTAATTCCCTTCCTAGGAGGGCAGTTGACCCCAAAAAGCAGTTTACATATTATACACAGATTGTGATGCTGCCTGTAAATTGTACAAGCATCTTCTTCAGAATTTTTTTTAAACTAGAAATATTTGAAGTTAATACAAACACAAAGTTTTACTCAGACCTTTTCCTAATTTTATTAAGTGTTTTGCATAAGCCCATCAAATACAGCCAAATTAACAATAAAGTGGTCTTTGAAGTCAGGTACCGCAGTGTGAACCTAGAGTAATATATATACACCAGCCTATATTTAACCATTACTTTTTATCTGCATTAGCTCATACATTATTATAGTTCTGCTACCTCTTTGCAGTACTTTAGCAACAACCAAAACCACAACGTCCAAGACTGTCCCATTGAACCCGTGTGTTAACTATGCTTACTTGACGACATGAGGTAAACATGCCACATTTAGAAATACATTGCATGCCTAGAGACCAGTTTTCAGACATCTAACATACTCTAAATAAGTTCCAGAAAGAGTTTTCCACGATGATCTGCAGAAGCTCTGCAGCATTAATTATGTTAACATTGATCATATTGAGGTCTGGACCTTTACCATTACTACATGTCCATTTCCCTTCACAACCAAATCACCTGCAGCATTTCTCTTTCTGCAGCCTAGAAAGTTCTGAACCAAAAACTGTATGTGAAAGTTCATACTTCAGAATCACTACAGACAAGAAAGCAGTGTGCTGTACATGCTTTAATTCAAAGGTGTAGAGTTTTTACTTTTAAAAGCACACAATACAATCCTCACACAGAAATGAGAAATAAGATGCCATTTATACACTATTTTAAAGACACACAATGCCAACAATATTTGGGGGACGAAAATCACACCAGGCATTTCAATTCCTTTAAATTCTCAGATCTTCCTGCAGCAGATTCCTCATCTGCACGTCACCTGTTGGGACTCCAGCTCCGGGCCCTGAGCTCTCCCCTTCCAGAGGCTTCTCCTTCCCCTCGCACAGCCCCAACCAGGCCCAGGCCATGCTCCGCACTCATCTCCTGATCGCCCTTTGCAGAGCTCCATGGGGAGCACGTTCAAGATTATTTCCGACATGGAACGCGCAGCCCGATAAAACCTAAACCACGCGCTGCCCACATCTACGTGCGATCCTCGCCTCCCTCCCGGTTCCACCACGCGGCCTAGCACCAGCCGCTGCCCAGAGCGGCGCTCCCAGAACTTACCAGAAGAGCCGCCGCTCCCCCCAGGCCGCTGCGAGCCCTGCGGGCGCCGGGCGGGACCCGCAGCCCCGCGCCCGCCCCCGGCCTCAGGGGCCTCCCCAGGTCGTCCTTCTCGCCCTGACTCCGGGGGTCCCCGCCTCCTCCCACCCCCGGGATGGGGCCGANCCCCCGCCTCACGGCGCTCAGCCGCTCCCATTGGCAGACAGCGCGCCCGTCCGCCCGCCCGGCCGCGTGTTTTACAATCTGATTGGCTGACATTACCGCCGCTCAACAGCCGGCCCGCCTCTAAACACGCCCCCAACGGCGCTGCCCTTCGTGGAGCGCTGTCATTGGTTGACGAGGTTGCAGGAAGTGCCGGCTGATTGGATGGCTGCGGACAGGCCGTTGGGATGTGGGCGGAGTCCCAACGGGTCTCGGTCCAGGGGCGCTGCGGAGGCTGACGGGGCGTTGCGGGCGGTAGGGGGCGGTAAGGGGCGGCAGGGGGCGGGGCCAGCACCTCACGCCCTCACCGCGCCCCCCCCATCCCCTCACGCCCCTCACCCTCTCCTCCATGAAATACCGTTGTGTTTAACAGCAAAGCCATCTTTATGTCTTCTCGTTCCTAAGAAAAGGTGTTCAGGTTTTCTTGCATATTCAGAAAATTCAGTGTATCCGGTGATCTTTTTTTCCTCAATTACAAGGCGAGGATTTAATGAAATAGTGAACAGTGACACAGACTCCAGCGTGTTCGGAACATGGCAGTGCTGCTCAGCAGCTGCTTGCCCAAAGGCCTTGTGCAATTCCAGAACCTTTAACCTGTGCTGTATTTTGAAAATAAAAGTAACGTAATTTTGTAGAGGTGAAATACTGTGTAAATGTTAAATGTTTGTACATCGAATCATTAAAGAAACACAGGGAAATACAGAAATAAGTGTCCCTGCTGGGCCGATGGGATGGGCAGGCTGAAGGAGATGTCGGGTTTGATGGGACCACATGAACGAGGTCAAGATTAAACTTGAGGAATCTCTGTGTCCTGCCGCACACACAGCCATGTGGGAGAGCAGGGAACACGGCCCCACGGTGAGAAAAACGGGCTCCTGGTACCCTGGAAGTTACAGCACCTTTGCATCGTCTCTGAGCTGCACCAGCTGAGAACAGTTCCATAGAAAGCTGTGTCTGAACCACCCAGTTCAAAGCGAGCTCCTGTGTGGTCTCTGGGCTGCAGCCTGTTCCAGGAGATAGGAGGTATTCTGTAGGAATAACAAATCCAATATTACTAGGGAAAAGTAAGAAAGAAAAGGGTGGTGATTTTTTTCCTTTGTAAACATAAATCTGTTTTGAGTTGATGCAATGAGTCAGCAGTATAAGTTTCCCCACAGAGAAAATTCCACTATGTTAGGACAAAGCAAGCAGGGCCCCAGCATTCAGAAATAAGGCTCAGCATAAATGAAATCAGCAAATCCCTGCTTGCACCGAAGTTTGGAATCAAACACATTTTTCCAGAAAGACACCAAGCTGTCTCCTAAACTGCTCTGTTGAGCTATACCCGGACTGAGCAGAAAATGCAGACAGGCAGGGAAACAGTCACAAACAACAGGCAGCACAGAAGATATCAAATGCTTAAAGAAGAACCTAAAACATTATGGAAAAATACTTTAAAGAGTAACAAAGCAGTTTATTTTAGCAAGTGCCCTCCTCAATCTAGGCAAGCCCATTTTTCCACCAAATATCTTTCAAGCCTTCCTTTGAAACAGGTTATAAACTGCAATATGACTGCAGGACAGCATAATACTCCTGCTGAAATCACAGAAGCACCAGGAAGACAAATATGCACACACACACACATGCATGCTTCCCCTTTCTCTCCCACCCTTTCCCAAAAGAGAAAACATTCCTTCCTTTTACAACCTGCTGAATCATGGCACAGGCAGGCAGCCCTGGAGCTGGCTCCTGCCTGTGATGCTTTGTCATCGAGAACAGAGCAATGTAAGTTACAAAAAAAAAAAAGAAAGAAGAATCTGCTAAAAGCATATTCTATGCGGAGATTTTGAGATGTTTGAACTTAGATAAAAGAAATACAGAATGAACACAAAAGAGAGATAATCCAGAAGGAAAGCAAAAGGGAAGAGTAAAAGAAACAGAAGAAACATGCACAGAGATTTAACTGCTTTGGCAGCTGAGAAGGTGGTATTTTTAGACTCTAGAGTGCCAGGGCAGGGAAGATGAAAGAAAAAGAATGGCAGATACCACATGGCAAACATGACATTGTCAAGGAAAAACATTTTGATGTGTTCAGGCTTTATTGCAGCAGATTTGCTTTGTCCCACTGACAAACATTCAGGAAGTGTGCTGCTCTCTGACTTTGGCAGTACAGTTGGAAAGGCAGAAATCAGGCAGTGTGGTGAGATGGCAGAGCCTGAATATGCACACCTCAGAGGTGAGAGGCAATGGTCAGTTTATTACTGCACTAGAACTTTGAGTAATTCCAGTTTGGGGCACTTTGTTGTCCTGAGTGTTATCAGAGAGAAACCTCATGTGCTTTCCAGTGGAATTTTCATAATTCCCTCTAACTTGATCTCCAAAGTGTTCCTCCTTCCTTAATCCCTTCAGGGCATTGCTAGAGTTCTCCTTGCATTTCAAGCACTAGTAGTACATCTTTTCAAACTCATCTCCTCTGGAAAACTGGCAAGAAGCGAGTGGAAAATCCAGCAGGTCAACGTGACAGGAGGGACACCACACTGGCAGAGAGCAAGCAGACAACCAATGAGAGAACATTGACTTTTGCTCCTTCGGACTTTGAACTGCAGGAGGGAAGACAAGCTCACATCACTGTACAGAGCAATGTCCATGTGCCCTGGAATGCTTTCCATGGAAAACACATTTTGTTACAAAGACATCTCTGGAGACAATGCTTGAGAGAAGGACGGGAAAAGATGCATGAACATTATCACAACAGGGGGAGGATAATCATCTTAAAGGGAAATAATGAAGTTCTGCCAACTTCAGAGCTGATAAACATGAATGTAAAAATTGTTATAAATTAATTGTAATAAGATGAAGCAGATCAACAGAAGAAAAAATCAACAGAGAAGCAGTAACTGAGCACTCACGGATGGATGGAAAGAGACAGGCAGACACAGTACTGAGGTGGAAGAAGACAATCTATCCACCTGATATCATTTGCACAAGCTGGGAAGTGTCCCTGAGAACAGCAACTTTACAGACAACTTCTGGGACCCAGAAACTCAGAGTCACCCAAGACAAGACAGTAGTTTTGCAGGTTTAGTCTGGACATAAGGTAGGGAAATCTTGATGGTTGTGCACAGCTTTCCTGGCTCCCATAAGCATTGCACCAGTTTGCTAGGCACTATTTGGCTTCTACTGTGCCCCTTTCTGCCAGCTCTTTCATGGACCTGGTGTAGGTGTGCTTGAGAGTGGCCCTCATATATCCCCAGAATTGTTTCTTCCCTGAGGATCTCACACCTGAGGCATTTGTATCCAAGCATAGTTGCAACGCATGGACAGGAGTTATTCCCTCACTAGGGAAATGCAAGTTACCCTTTGGATTTAAACACAGCTGAAGACTTGCCAGCAACAGCAAGAGGCTGCCAACACCTTGGTGTCCTGAGGGCATCAGCAATGCCCAAAACCTTTTGCAAAGAAGAAAATGCTCAATCCTCACAGCTCTCTGAGAGCCAGGGCACAGAGAGGGGCTGTGAGTGTGGTTAGCAGCAAGGCCAAAAGAGAGACACTGTGCTAGAACAGAGTCTTTCCACTTTAGCTCACACATTTCAGATTTACCACATCAGAGACTGACTGACAATAGCTGGTCTCCCCTGCTGCTCATGGCTCTGTGATAATTCCTCTAGGATGAGTCGGTAGCACCTTGCAGGGTACTGCTGGGGGCTGTCTGGCTCAGGGCTTGTGCTTTGTGTGTTTGGAAGCAGTTGTTTGTTTTGAGGAATAAAAAAAACAAAACAAAAACCAACGAGAACCAAGACCTCCCCCCCCCGCCAAAAAACCACAAAAAAACCCTCACAAACCCACAACAAAAACAAACAAACAGACCTCCCCCCACCCCAAACAAACAAAAAGCAATCATTTTTCAATGATCAAGTTTCTTAAGTTTTCACAGATTCATTGGATGTGATTAATGGCTACTGAAATTCCATTAAAACACAGAATATCCCAAGGAGAAAGGAAAGAGGTAAATGGTTTATTATTTAGAGGGAAGAGGGGCAAGAT
>VWZV01016188.1:0-22922 GCA_013397155.1 Irena cyanogastra | reverse complement strand
GGAAGGAGGGAAGGAAGGAAGGAAGGAAGGAAGGAAGGAAGGAAGGAAGGAAGGAAGGAAGGAAGGAAGGATCTTCTTCTCCCATAACAACGTGATTGCTTTGGGGCACAGTGAGGTCCCATGGCCAGGATTGCCCAGGAGCCACCTACCCACACACCACTTGCCCTTTGGTTTCAAGGGACAAGAACTCCTCCAGCCCTCCACAATAAGCCAGACATCTGGAGCCAGATGCAACCCTGGGTTAACTGAGCTGGCCTCAGCACACTGCTCCTCCTCAGCTTTCTGCTTTTCCCACCACATCGTCTTAAAAAATAAATAAAATCATGGTAGAGTTGCTGCATTCCTGACATGCCATGTAAACAGCACAAGGCCACCAACTGGAACCCCTGGCCCATCCTAATCCCAATTTACTGAAGTCAATAAACAAGGAATTAGCAGCACTTAACTCAGTAACCTCTCCAGACAGGCCACTCTCCCACTTTCAGTCATCAGCTGCTGGAACTGAAGAGGCTGGATAACAGAAAACGTACGTTTCAGCCATTTTATGGATCTTTGTCTATGTCTAAAAAACCCTCACCACGCTCTTCTTTCAAGGAAGACAGAAACCCAGATGTGGTTGATACCCTGCATGCTGTCTTTTGATCCCTGTTTTTTATACTTCCCTACTGTTTTCACTTAAATCTTGCCTGTGGTTTTACGCTGAGCCTCTTTCTATTACCAGCGTGCTACCCTCCATGTGGCTTCCCCCTGTGTGCTCATGTGGCTGTTCCGTGGCTGGTGTTGGACACCTGTCCCAGCTGAAAGCAAATCAAGTAAAAGAGACATGGCTTGATCTCTGTTGGATTAGCAGAATTGGAGGCTTTTTGAGGAGTAGCATGGATGTAGACGTGCGCTGAGAAATTGAACCTCTAACACCCAATGCAACTGCTGATGAAAGCAGATTGGTGCTGAAATACTCCACTGCCAGAACAGCCCAGGTGGGACATATGTCCTGTTCAGTTGTTCCTGCTATGGAGCATCATCTTCTGTTGGATGGCCCCCGTGGAAAACGGAGGCAACCTATTAAATTGCCATCAAGAGCCCTGTAATTTAGAGACTTCTGTAATGTGCAGGAAGGACTTGCTTCTGAGAAACAACGCCCGCAAGGAAAACCTCTTCCCAGTAACAGCTCTTTGCCCATCGTGTATGAGATGTATTAAGGAGCAAGTGCTCACAGCTGCCCTGTGGTCACGGTGGCTGCAACCAGCTAGCAAGGATTTCACTGTATCCCTAATAACCACTGGGTCATAGGCTGGAGCTGCAGGGCAGGGGGACTTAGCAGGTTTAGCTCCCTCTTCAAAAACAACAGCAGTGCCGCAGCTGCTCAAGGGGGGTGGTCCATGCTGGGGCAGAGTCCACGCCTATGCTCACCCCAGGAGGGTTCCAGCAGATGGGAGGGTAAGGCAAGTCTGATGCATATCTATTTTCCAAAGAAAATCATAAGAAAATTTTTTTCTCTCTACACTTTAGTCTCCTGTGCTTTCCTCAGGATAGCGAAGGGGGCTGGACGAGGGAAGTGTAACAAGGCAGGTTATAGTCAGCAGAGGTAGAAGCTCCTTCTGCTGTTTCTCCCTGGGGCAGGTCCTGCGAACGCCAGCTGTTCCCAACCGCAGCTCCCCGCTGCCTTCTGGTGGCAAAAATGCATTATGGATCTCTCTCCCGGGCCGGGATTCTCCTCCCAAGGCGGCGCCGAGGCACTTGCACAGGGCGTGTGGTTTGGGGCCCCGTCTCACACCCTTCCTGGCCTTGCCTGCCCTCCCCTCTCTGCAGGGCCGTACTGAAATTCCGCCTCTTTTCTGCAGAAAAAGGCTCCATTCTGTGCCAGGAAGGAAGGGTATAAACAAACCCTGTGTTTTAAAGGATTCAACTTTGGCTCCAGAAATGAGACATGTCTCCAACGCTTCTCTTCCACACGGGAGCTCCAAGATCCTGGCAGCCCTTTGTCAACATCCCCAGAAAGTGCAGGCACCTCCGAGGCTCCGGATGCCCAGGGTTAGCTGATCAGAAATGGTGAACGGATTTCCATTCCTGGTTGCTGGGAGCAAACCGGCCAGCAGTGAAGGGCTTATAGGATTTGCCGCTGCTTGTATTTGTGATAGACATCTCCTAGGAAAGGATTAGCTGCGGGGTCGGGAGGTGGTCCCGCCCCTGCCTGGCTTCCGAAGCCCAGCAGGAACAAAGAGTGTGCTGAGGACTTTGTCACTGCCTGAGTGCCCGGCTGCCAGTCTGCGCTGTGCCCAGGGGCAGCAGTGAGTCGGCACAGATGTGGCAGCACGATGAAGAGAATGACCACGGCAAGCCCCTGCTTCCAGCCCACTGCATGGGGCTGTGTGCGGTCAAAGTGCCCTTGGCGGGTCCAACCTGGTGTTCCTCCAGAATTTTCTGTGGGAATATGCTGTGTTTTCTTGCATTGCTGTGGCCGGCAAAACCAAAATAACATTATAGTGAAGTGTGCATTCCCTCCCTTGGTTACAGAGGAAGATTTAGTGTCAATCATTTGTTGTCTGTCTGAACTCTTGTCCAAAAAGTGTCAAGAAACGGGCAAAAAGTGTGCACTGTGGAGATGTGCTGGAGGTTTCTTTTATGGGAGTGTCTATGTTTTTATTGTATCTCACCCAGGCGGCCCTTGAAGTGTAGGGTGAATCTGAGACACAGCCTGTGGTGTCCTTATTATCTTTGTAGATAACTGAAAACCCCTTGGGTGGAAAGCTAAGGCTGTCCACATCATCAGCAATCACCCTGAGAACCCTGCAGCCCTACCCCGCCCCAGAGGCTCTGCTTTGGAGCTGCTTGTTCATGACAAAGTAGAGACAAAGGCCCTGGTGACTGTATTGACACCAAATATTTCTGCCCATTCTGACTCATTCTAAGGCAATAGCAGAGCCTGCCCTGCGGTTTTAGCCTTGCTGCCACTGCTGTTTGATTATAGGGGAATGAAAAGAAATGATGTTTAGTGCTATTTCAGAAATCAAAGAATCTTTTTTAGAAGCAGATGTAGGCAAGAGCATGTCAACCAAAGAAGTGGGAATCTGGGATCCACAGGATTTTCTTTCAGTTCAGAGTAAGGAGAGTGACAGCATAGCCCTGAGGCTGCGATGTTCTTGCTGTTCTTTACTGTCCCGATCTTAGCTTCACTCCAGTCTTCAGTGCAGCTGACTGGAAAGCTGGAGACTGTTAAAATCCCCTAAACATGGCCATTCTAACAGTGTTTCCAGGGCAAATGGTGAGTCAGAGATTATGAAGCAGCACTGTGGCTGTGTGCAAGTGCAACAAGCGGTGCAGTATTCTCTGCAGAGTCAGGACATGCAGAAACCCAAGGGAATGCTGAGGTGGGGATTTATTTCAGAACTGACTGGCTATTAAAGCAAGAAGAAGTTGGGGATGAGAGGCTTCCTCTGCTACTTGGACAGAGAGGGAAATGAAGGTGGTCTAGCCAGTCACAGAAAATGCTTGGCATGAGAGGGAAAGGAATGGCTAAGGTTACACAAGTGAAATATGACAACCTTTGCTTTAATTTTCAAGTCAAATAGCTCAGAATTAGATCTTATCACTCAAGACTTGAATTAATCATGAGGCAAGTATTTTAACTGAAAGAAATAGATCAAATTATAAAGACAAGTTGCTACCAAGCTCAGTGGAAACCCAAAAGAATGAGAAGGAATGAAGAGAGAGATCTGATTAAGATTAATAAAAGTATCATCTACGCCTTAGGGAATGTTAGTATTCTCAAACACAAATTCCAAAGTCAAGAATATGGTGCTTTAGTTTTCCATCAAGACACTGGGCTGGGTAAGAGCTTGAATTCTTTCAGAGTAGGCAAAGTCCCCCAAGATGAAGAGGCTGAGCTGAGCTGCCTCCTCATTTGACTTTGTAGAAACTGTGGGTTATAACTATTGGGTGCATATCAAATAAGCTCACTATTTTGATTTTACATTTCCAGCTCATTTCTTTCATTGATTCTAAATGTCTCCCCCATTAGACTCCCCTTTTTGCAAGTGTATATATGTGGAACTGGAATCAGTCACTGACTTACTTTGTAGAAGCTCAACATTCTCTTCATTATTTTGGGTTATTTTACACTAAGACTTTGTCCTGGGAATGGGTACATTTTTAATCTGTCCATCAACTCAGTGACAAGAGCCTTTTCTTTTGTTTTTGCTGGACAAGCCCCATGCAAGGTAAAAGTGGTCTGAGCTGTGAGCTTTCTGCAGTCCTAGACAGACTTTTGTTAGAGGATGTTTTCTGATACCTTTTTACAGGGCAGCAAAAAGAATCAGAGCTCCTTCTCCCTTTATGAATATACAGATGTAAATTAGGCAAACTTAAAAATCCCGAAATTAAATTTGACATTAAATTTGTTTCTAATTCTTTAGTAATTTTTTAAACTGATTACAAGCCAGGGTCTGCTTTCGAGCTCTTCATAGATTTTAAATATATATCAAAAATCTGTATATATGTAACAAAAATCTATATGTAATAAAAATATACATAATAAAAAATTGCCTGTATGAATCTGGTTAAGAAACCCTATATTAAGGATGAAGAAGATCACTAGTATGATAAATTATAAATTCTGAAAGTGCTGATAATTTGAGGACTTTGGGCGTGATTTTAACAAATTTTCACAGGAGTAAAAAAAGTGCTCTGCAGATAGTAGCTGACTGTGTTAATCTATTGTAAATATTGAACCTCTGGAAATTATAGGTGGTGATTTTTTGTTTGCTTTAGTAATAACTTAAACACTGGTCTCTGATAAGTGCTGTACCAACAGACTGTATTCATTTTGGATCTCTGCAAATGCTGAACAAAAGCACTAAATTGTGATGTAAAACAGTGAATACCAGCACTCATGTCAGGCTTTCAAACAGCACAGCCCAGGCTCCTGTGTGCTGTGCTAGCCGTGCTTTGCCTCCCAGGCCCTGGATAAAGGCTGCTCTGATCCGGCAGTGCTGGGAGGCACGGAATGGATGCTGTCCTGCAGACTGAAGCTGGCATAGCCAGGAGGCATCAAGCACTGACTTGGCACTGATTCTCCTAAGAGGAGTGACCATCATCAGGACATATCAAGTTAGACAGCATCCCAGTTCTGTGTAGTGTGGAGCAGATAGGTGGATGTGGCAGAAAAGCCACAAGAAATGATGGCCAGTAACCAAAAACCCCTCTGCTCCCACACTCAAATCTTGCTCCCATGATCTGTAGTTGCTGCTGTCTCCCTGGTCTTGTGCCAGCAGAAAATATGGAGGCTGGCTCTGTTTAATTTCTCTTTGGAAGTGGGAGAAGAAACAGAGCTTGTTTGTGTTCTTCTGTGCTCAGTACTATGCGACCCAGGCAGCCTCTTCACTCTGCTTCCAGTGCACTTGCAGCTCCCAGCTGCAGCAGGGTGTGTGTGCCCTCGCTGCCTGTGTCTCACCCACTACCTGGGCTCCCTTCCCTGCCCAGCACATCACTTGGGGCATCTTCTGGGGGCATGACAGTGGATGGGTTCAAAGAACACTCCAAACGATGGTCTGCTCTCATTCACAGAGTTTGCCTTTGATTAAATCTGAAGATATATTTCAAAATTTTTGGACACTGCTGACATCAGTGGAGCTCTACAGAAACATCTGTCAGTTTCCTGCCCTCAGTGCCTTCTGCCCTTACACAAGTTTGTCCGTGGGCTTCATGCTGATGGCTGGACACTCTGTGGTCTCACCCTCTGTATTTGTTCTCAGGTTTGGGCACAGTCCTGCAGCACTAAGCAAGGAGAGAAGAGCATCTCCAGTGAGGACCTGTGGCAGATCTCCCCTCAAACCATCTCCTTTCCCTCAACCCCATGTGGCACAGAACTTTGGTGTGAAGTCACCATAAGGCAGAGGGACCAGTGCCATCCTGATTGCCCCATCCCTGAAGATATGACTTTGCACAGCAACACCTCCCCATTTCAGGTGAATTCCCCTGATTTTCCCTGTTTCTGACAAGCCAAGAATCTCTTCTTTGCAGGAGACCTATTAGGAATTCCAGCCTTCCCCCTGGAAAATGTCTCCTTAGAGCTGTCTTCACTCTGCCCCTCTTCAATGCCTTGCCCAGCTTTATCTCATAACCAGCTAGAGCCAGCCAGCATCTGGGTGTGCTGGTCTAAACAAGATAGAAATGCTGAACAGATCTATTTCTTCACCTCTATAATTTAGGAAAAGGGAAGCTGCATTTCATGACCACTCTTCAGCCTGTGATGTATTCTGATGTACCCTGTACACTTGCAATTTTTTCCCCACATCATTATAGGATAGTACTAAGTGTATGTTAACATAAGAGCTTCCAAAGATGTTTGAAAGGCTTGTTTGTCCCTCTGCAAAGGGAAATCCTCCCCCTCCCTGACATATGCACTTATCGCTCCAGAGATTTATTCTTCAAGCCAGCCACTTTCTGGCATTGTTCCTTTTTGTTTATTAGCTATTCCTGACTTTCTGTTGAACAGGAGGTAGGAAAATTGGCAAAACACATGGAAAAGGCTTTCCTTGTGTGACAAAAACACAAGACAAGGCAGGGCAAGAGAGACATTTAATTAATAGTTTTAACAGATGTTGATCATAAATGAGGGGGTATAATTAATTTGCATGTACCAGTGCCTTTGGATGATGAATTAAGGGGAGAGTTTTGGCATTGCTTTTATATTGATGTGCCCTCCAGTCAGACTTAATGTGCATATGGATAAAGCTCACTAAACTCCATTAGAAGAAGGCTTTAAAATTTTTTTTCCAAACTATCCCTAAATAAATTAGTACATATATTCATTTATGTGGTTTTCCAAAGACCTGGCTTTCTATCTTGCTTTCTAGAAAATTACTTTTTATGTTTCCCCTGTTTGATCTCAGAAGCGAAGTCCTTCACCTTTAATGAGATGAGAAGTGCTGTCAATAGGTGCTTGGCTGTGGTTCTGCTCCATGCAGAAGCATTCAAGCAGGCCAGAGATTGGTTTGGCCCCCCAGAAATTTTGCTATAACTAAATATTTGTGAACATTTATGTGACCTCTTTGATCTGCCATAGATATATAAGTGCCAGGAATATGGTCTGAAATTGGTCTGGATGAACAGGGTAAGGCACATCTCCAACATACACTGAGTTTGTACTCCAAGAGATGAGTGGTATAATGTCAATCTGGATGTTGCTGACAAAACCAACCCCCTGCTCTTTTACTTTGTGAAAGGAGGACCCTCTGGATAGGTGCTTAAGAAGATAGATTTTAAGAAGACTTGAATTCTTGTCATGCAAAGTTCTTATGGTTTTTTTCAAAATGCAGAAGCCAGGACACATTTCAATGAACTCAGGAGATCTGATCCAGCTTATGCCTGGCTCTGAGTCCTGTTCGGAATCACAGAGCAAAAATTGTCTGCAGCTGTCCGCACTTCCTGGGGACACGTGGCCAGTTTTGCCTTCCTAAGGGGTAAAATAATGAATTATTTTTTCTCTTGCCGTATTTTTGGTGTGTCCTTTCTTACACAGGTGGAAAATCCAAGAATTCCAGGACAATCTCAACACATGTAGGTTTGCATTTAAAGAGAAGTCTCCACGCGAATGGGAGGTCAGGAGGGCAGATGGCCAACCCCACCACCCCACCCCGAGGAGCTGTACAAACTTGTAGAGGAGCTTGAACAGACTGCTCGGGGCTGAGCTTTCATTATTTCTCTCAAACTAGAAAAATTCTTTCTTCTCTGTGAGAAAAAATTCTTTTGAATGAACCCTCCCCTCTTTTTTTCTTTGTAGTTGTTACAAAGACAGTAATTGTTCTCACAAGCAGTCATGGGATTGGATGTACATAGTGGCTGCAAAAGGATTCGGAGGGAAAGGAAGCACAACTACAACCTGCATTAGAAAATATTTCCATATTTGTGCAATAGGATTGGAAGAACGAGGTGCCTCCGTGCTTCACAGCTGAAGGGTGAGTTGCTCATCTGCAAAATGTTCTGCCTTCCACTGACAGAAAGCTCTTGAGCCATTGTATGCTCCTGAAATACGTTTCCATGGGATGTTACTGCATGTAATGGTGCTGGACTCGGCACTGCTGGCTTCTCCTTGCCCTGCTGGTCCAGGCAAGTAGTAGGTGCTCTAAGCCCTATGGATGCTTAAAAACTCCTCCAAGGCATTGTGTTATAATTTTTCTTCCCAAGATTATTTTTAATCTCTATTGGTGTTGCAGTCCAGCTCAGAGTGTATTCCTACAGTGAAAATTAGGAGGCAGAAAGGATTATTGGCTGCAGAAAGAGGTGGCAAAAGCAACCATGGGCACAGAGAAATGCCTGCAGTGCTGACTCAGGGGGAGGTGTGAGGACTTTGGTCTGTGCCCTCTGACGTGGGGCCACATTCACACAGCATACCCTGGAGTGCAGAGCCAGGGAGTGAGAGAGGGGTACAGCATTTCAGTAGCTCCTGCTCAGCAAATCCACCCTGAGGTGCACCTGGAACTGCAGGACTTGTCTTTGCCTAGAAGGGAACTTGTCTGTGTCAGCCTTGGAGGGTGAGGAATCGCAATACGCTGCGGTCCATGGGTGCGGAGGCTGCCCACCCATGACAAGTCTGTCACCCAGGGGCATTGGGTGCTGGGACCAGGGTACTTGTGCCTGTTCTTGTAAGCACTGAGGGAGAATGGAAAATAAAGCGAGTTCTGATGGTGAGAAACAGGGACAAGAAAAAGGTTGTGCTCTTCAGGAGTTTAAAAAGAGCTTGAAAAATTATGTTTGTGGAGGAGGGAGGAGGAGGGGGGAGACATCTGTGCTTGTTTATTCATTCATATTTCTATTGGCCTTTATTATGTTTAGACCATGCTAGATGATGACAGAAAATGATGCTAGAAGTGTTTTGTGTTCAGTGATGATCTGGAGAGCAGGAATGCTCTGTGGCAGCCTGTGCAGCTCCTCCTGGCCCAGATTCCATTGCACACATTTGACACTGTTGATACAGCTCACAGTGCACTGTCATCTGATGGAGGTGTAAGCTCAGATCTTTTCTGCTCAGTGGTTTTCTTTATTTTCTTTCACTAGCGGGCTGTTATCAGACAGGAGCAAAGGGAAATCAAACATCATTAAGCACAGCAAGACCTCTGCCCTTCTTGAGCTGACACAGGGGAGTTCTTAATTTCTTTGACAACTAAATAGACACAATGTTCCTCATATTTCTAAACAGTCACTGCAATGAAAAAGGTTCAGTTCTGAAATAAAGGAATTAATCTTAGGGCTGATGTTTGAAAAACAATGGGGTGTGTATTTGATATTTGGAAAAACACCAAGCTGGGACATTGTTATAGCCATTTTGGGTGCCTTTATAGCTTAGACAGAGGCAGAAAACCAGAACCAGCATATTGCTTCTTAGAAAGCCTATCAAAGACATCAGGTGTACAATGTAATTTCTGTAAACTGCCTTAATATAACTTTCTATAACAGTGGTGTTCAATGATCACTTTGTCTTAACCTGCTTTCCTTTTTCTCTGTTCTGATGGGAGAATTCTTTGAATTAAGAGAGAGGAAAGAAACAAAGATGGTGGTCCCAGCAGCTTCTGTCTGTGCCAGCTGTTGTGCTGTTAGATGGGAACTAGATAAATGGGTCTCTTATGACATGTGAAAATGTAATTTTCTTTTTGCTATGTCCTAGTGAATTCTGCAGGGTTTTCCCCACAAAGAACACACTCTGGTGTTTATGGTGAGAATTATTTGGGCTGAGGATTGATCAGAAGCCTTAAATGCACATCTCCCAGCCTTCCTGGGATGAGGGCTGGCTCTGAAACCCCCTTGGTGTGTGGCAGTCATTCTGCAGGACCTATCCCCAGATAAAATATCAGTGTGCAGGACAGGTCTAGAGACCTTTCATACTTTATCACATCCTCTCTTACCCTCTTAGAGTGTTTCTCACACAGGGTCTCAGTGTTGTGGCCATAAGTCATTCTCTGTGCCCAACACATGTGATCCAAAGTCTATGTAGGATTATGTACCTTGGAATGCTGCCTGTGCTCTGGTGTGACACAACAGCCCAAGCAGGGCTTTGGTTTCTCCTGCAACATTAGCAAAGGGGATATGCCCTGGCCTAAAGCAGATGCCCTGGGGGGAGTGGATTAGTGGGCTATTGACTTTTGTCCATCCATTCAGCTCCCTTCCCTTATCTCTCACATTTGCCTCTCTACTGGCTTTTCCACTTCCTCTTAACTCTGTTCCTGGAAAAGGGCGGGAGGGAACGGAAGGACTCCATTAAACTTGTCCCCACTGATTTCCATTTCCACAGTGCATTTGATAACGGCACGCCAGGCTCCTCCTGAGTGTCAATACCACAGGCTAAATCTTTGCTTTGTTCAGTCAGAACAACCCTAGGCTGCCAGATACCATCGCAAACTGCCACATCTGCAAGGACTGAACCTGGCCAGAGGAACTTCAAGAAATAAGATTTTCTAGGGTCTGAAAAAGTCAGTATGTTGGATCAGATTCATTGGCTGGCTGCTGTGACAGTCCTGGGAGTCCTGGAGCAAGGTAGGGACCGTTGGATGCATGTATTCAAATACTCGCTGGATCAATCTACTGTAACTCCACTGATTTTCTTTTACTTTCATATTTAATGTCTCCTGTTGCACTGGCACTTCACTGCTTTTCAGACAGTGAACTGATATCTTGTTTGGGTTCTAGAGAGCATTCAACCAAACGAGTGCATGGGAAGCCCTTTCTCTGAACTGACCTATCCCCTCCATTCAGAATTTTTTTGGTAGATCTTTCCCTCTGCAAACATGTAGAATTTCCCTCTTCGGGCTTGTAGCAGCTCCCGAAGTGCATGTAGATGTCAGCACACAAAGAGCTCTGCTGTGTGAAAAGGTGGAAGTATGGGCTGTGGTGGGTCATGTGGAACATCTCCCAGCCAGGGGTCCACATTGCATGACAATTTAATTCAGTGTCTGGTCGGCTTATCTGTGGCATCAGTTCCATCCCTACACAGATATCAGAATTTAGAAAAGGAAAAAATTAAAAGAATGAAAAAACCTTGAAATTGTCAGTAATAAAGTGCATCTGAACTGTGTAACAATTTATCATCTGCTGATTATACAAGAAAGCATATAACACTAGCAGTACATGACTTTATATTCCTTGCTTCACTATAGCTCTGGGTCATTCCTTTTCCTTATCTAAAAGGTACCTGGGATTTTATTCTAACTTTCTCTGCTGTGTAGGGGTGTGGAGTTAGGAGGAGACTGAAGATCTTTTTCCCCAGTCTCTGGCCAGCTCCTGAACTCCACCGTGCCCAGCCATAGGACTGACTGCTGCTACTTTTCTCTCTTTTGCTGCAGCCTACTTCTTCCTCCAGGTGATCCATGCTAGGAGGTTGTTTGGCATTTCACCTCCAAAGATTTCAGGCCCTCCTGAATTCGAAAGGATCTTTCGAGCACAGTAAGAAACTCCTCTTACTTGATGTTTGTCAGATCTCATGTAACTGCACTGCCTTTCCCCCGCTTTGCTATTCCTGTCCTGGAACTGTAATTAAGCAATTACCTCCCTCGAGGTTAATCAATGGGTTGAAGAATCAACATCAGGACTGGGCTGGCTCTTGAGTCCTAAACCAGGCATTGCTGACAGAAAGCACGCAGGAATCTCTGCTGTACAGTGAAGGGCTCCTAAAATCCTTGGTGCCTGAGACTTAGACTGGTTTTATCCAAGTGGTGCCCAACCTCAGGCAGCTTCAGCCCTGCTCTGAATCTAACTTACTGGGAAAGACAAGTTCCCAGAGAGGTGTCAGCTGGAGCTGGGATGAGGATAACCCAGCACCTCTGCTGTGACTTCTGCGCTAGGGCTGCAGTGAGGAGGGAGGAACTTCCACTTCTATTGTAGCTGACTACTGGAAAAAAAGCAACTGAGCAGCTTGAGCTGGATCGCCTCAGCCATCCCCTTCTTTGCTCCTTGACTAGCCTAGACTCAGCTTCATCCAGCATCCACTGTGCCTTTGGGAGGACAGGGCATGGCATACAAACAATCTCAACAGTTGTGCGCTCCCTCCAACTCCTGTACAAAGCCCAGGCTGCTCTGGCCCTATGTACTTGAGGGACAGACCTACCCTGCAGCTTGGGGCTTTGGGGCATTGACAACAGGGTTTGAGCTGCAGCACTTGGGAAGAAGCAGTGGGAGTGGTTCATGGAGCCTTTCTGTGCACAGTCTGACCTGGGAATCTCATACTTAATTTCTTGTAACCTGGAGACCCTGTTCTTTCCATTATTTAATTTCTGTGAATAAAGCTGGGACAGGAACTGGAGCCTGGAGGCTTTTTATGACAACATCAGTTCTAAAAAGCAAAAGCCTCCAGTGTCTGGAAACTGCTAGGAGAAGCAAAAGAGGAAGAGCTTCCTTCCTTTCCCTAGTTTATGGCTTTTCTCTTTCCTGCCAGGGTCAACTCCTCTGAGTATTTTCCCATCTTCCTGGCACTTCTGTGGCAGGCTGGACTCTTCTTCCATCAAGGTGAGAATATCCCATTACCTGGTTTGTCACTCAATCTGTTCCCCTGCATGCTGCCTCAGTCCTCAAGTCCTGCTCAACTTCTGAACAAATAAAGCAATAATTCTGTCTCTGATGGGAGGGTAGAGCCAGACGACACAGAGTCTCTATTCTTTCACTTTGGGCTACCTCCTTGGTTCCAAGTAGCTCTGAAAAGCCTTTGGAGATGGTCACTGTGATCTCTCCTAAACACAGGTCTGGCTGCAGCCTTGGGTCTGCTCTATCTCTACGCCCGCTACTGCTACTTTATGGGATACAAGGCATCATCCTCAGAAAGGTAAACACACTCACACACACTCTTGCATGCTCTTACACACAGTTACACACTCTTGCACACTCATACACGTACTCTTGCAGACCCTTGCAGACTTTTACACACTCAGACACACACACAGTTACACACTCACGCACACACACAGAGCAGCACTCAGAGGAGTGCACAATAACCCCTGGGGGGTTGTATTTGGAAACATAATGTGCTTTGGGAAAGCTCAAGACTCCTGGGTGCTCTGGAGTTCCTGCATGACTCAGCCTTGTCTCCAAGGCATAACGTGAGCATGGATACAGGGCTGGGGCAGCAACACAGGTACTGGGCAAGGCTGGAGCTGCCCCAAGCCCTTTGGGGGATGTGTGTTTACTCCCTTGAGGTGGAAGGAGGGCATGGGACCCCACGCAGGGGGCAGGGACAGCCAGGGGCTGCCTTTCCACCCACTTCTGCAGGGAGGAAGGGGCTGTTCCCAGATTGGAAGCTGGGTGTCAGCAGCTGCCTCTCTCCCACCAGACTCACCCCGATATACTTCAGCGCTGGAGTTCTCTGGATTCTCATTGCAGTGTCAGCCCTGGGCATCCTGCATTTCTTCCTCTCTCACTATGTGGGGCTGAATGTCCTTCAGCTTCTCACAGCATGACCCACTCCTCTGTGCTTCATCATTGTCCTCATCTTCAAGTCCTGCTCCCTCCTGCCTGCCTTAACAGACTGGTTGCAACTCAACAGCACTCAATGAGAAATCCACCCTCACCCGAGTTTTAACACCTTCTTCCTCACTGTCCAGCACTGGCAGGAACTGCTGGGCTGTTTAGAAGATATTTTTCCCCCTGGCACTTTGTGTGCCAAGTGCTCCACATCTGGCAGCTCCATCGTGTCTGATGTGGAAACAACAATCCCGAACAAGGACATATAAAAGCAAACTCTTCTCAGTCTGAGCTTCCCAGTGAGTTGCCAAAGGGAAATGCCATGTGGAGATATTGAGCTCATGGATTGCCAAGTGTTCCCCACTATCCTACAGCTCTGCCCTCAGCCCAGGCACAGAACACGGATTCATGCCAGTTTTCCGAGGCCCATACCTAAGAAAGGCATTTGTTTGGAACCAGATGTGGGCTGAGACATAACAAAAGAGGTGAGGGATAAACTGGAGTAGCCACCAACATGTTGTGCAAAAGTCTGTTGGTGCCCTCATGCTGGTTATCAGCCACTGCTGTAAATCAGACTGTGCAAACTCATCACCACTGCTGCGTGTGCCACTTCAAACTCACCCAGTGACAACAGGCACAAATAAAAGGTCACTGAACTTGCTGTGCTGGGTGTCTCTTTGTGAGTCTGCAGCTAGCAGAGAACAGAAGCATGAGTGTGTGAGTGTAAGGTGGCTGCCTTTGTTTCCCTGACATGCAATCCAACAAAGCCTGCAACCCTGTGTGCCATGGGAAGAGAACTCTGAGGAGGGAGTCGCTGATTTTTGGAGATACTGAGCTCATGGATTGGGTACTGAGCCACTCAGCACCCAAAAAAGTGTTTTACCCACTGCTCAGGTTCCTCCTGCATCAGGAGGGGCTGGATTTTTATGAGTCCAGTATGCACAATACTGATGCTTTTGGCCACTGGTGCCCTCATGTTGGTGCCACAGTTCAGGACAGCAGTGCTCCTTGTGTCATCATGGGGGGAATTCACACCAAACCCAGAGAGTGAAAATAATTGTATGAACATGATGCCAGTCCAACCACATTGTAAAGCCCACATTGTAAAGCCCACTGCTCTCCCCTTCTTTTCCCAGCAGTAGGCATATCTGGACTGTAAGAACAAAAGGCAGGGGATTTTTGGCAGAAATTATTAATTTTCACATTGTTTCTTTTCCTTCCATGCATTTTAAATTGGCTTCTCCAACAAAGCCCCCAGCCAATTTCCCTTTCAGGCTCTCCTGCCTTAGAGTCACGCTACTGCATTGAAACTGGCAAATGCTACAGGGTAAGGCTTAAAGCCAAACAAAAATAATAGTACAATACTTGTCTCTACAAAGTTTTCAGTGCAGCAGGGCCCCATCCTCACCTAAATCCTCAGGTGTCACATCAAGATAAACAATAACTTTTACTCCTGGCATCTTCGGTGACACATTTCAGAAAAGTCTGAGCATAGTTTAACCCTGGCTATACATTAGCAAGGTCAGAGAGGAACAGATTTCACAGTGAGATTTCACTTAACCTTGAATTAACAGGTCCTACCATCTCCTGAAGTTGTTCCCCAGTCCTCACCTTTTTACCAGCATAACCAATCACCTCCCAGAGAATTAATGCAGAAGGACCAAACCCAGCTGCTGGTGCAGGTCCTGACTCCACACCAAAACTCTGCTTTCTGGGGTTAATCCAAGTGGTTGCTCAGCGGTTCTGTAGACACAATCTCTGTCTTTTATCCTACAACCAGTTTCGCTGTATCAATCTGGAGCCACTGCCCACCCCGGCCCCGCTTGTGTCCGCTCTGTGTGTGACAGGGCCGCAGGATGACTCAGAGGAGGGAAATTAATGATTCAGCAGTGAGATTGTAGCCAGCTTCTCCCCTTGGATGCACAGAAGACCATTAAAAATCCTGGCATGGTGCAGTCAAGGCTCTGGCCTTGATGGCTGCCATCACCACTTCTGCCACAGAAAATCTGATGGGCACATCATCAGCCCTTCAAAGCACTGTCAGAGGGGCCATTTCAGGTGCCCCGAGCAGGAGGGAAGCTGCTCCCCTCCACCAGAGCTGCTGTCATTGCTGTGCTGCTTCATCAGTCAAAGAAAACCACTTTACACCGATCGATGGCTCAAACAGTCAATGGTTTTGGCATTTACCCAATTCATGATGCCGCTGCCCAGCACGCTGTGCTGCTGCTGTGTGGCACCAGTTTGCCCACCTGAACCTGCTGCAGAAGTGCTGAGAGCTCGCTGGGCTGGCACAGGGTGTGCTGGGGGGCTGCACCTGCCACCCTGGGTCACCGTCCCTCAGGTGTGAAAGCCACCCCGTGAGCACCAGTCTAAAGGTGATCCAGCCGCCAGCGGCATTGCTGCGCTCCGGTGGGCTCTGATCCAGCGCTGAGGGGGAGGGTCCCACCGCTGCCCCGCCATGGGGGCCAGGCCCAGGCCGACAGCCCCGCTCCCGCCGGGATTCGTGTCCCTGCTCCCCCCGAGATGCTGTCCCCGCTCCTCCCGGGGTTTGTGCCCGCTCCGGCCGTCCCAGCCCTCGCCGCTTCTCCCCGGCGTCGGGAGAGGGCGCTGGTGGCCCGCGGCTGAGCGAGGGCGGGGCCCGGGGGCGGCGGGGGGCCCGGGGTGTCCAAGGGCAGCGACCACCGACGGCTCCGGGCCCGCCGCCTGTGCCCCAGCACCGCTGGCTGCACCCCGAGAGGTGCCCGGGGCAGCGCTCACCAGGCAGCCGGCTCAGCCACGGCCTCTGGCACTCCTCCTCCAATCTGCCTGCTTCGAGTTCGATCCGTGCTGGGCCAGCCTCTGGCTTTGAGGTATTAGGTATTGGGTAGGGGAGCCCTGGAGCCTCGCAGGAGTCTCCTGGGGACGCTTACGACAGACATAAAGCAAAGCGCTCTGCGGACTCCAGAGCTCCTTCCTGCTTCCTCCCCTTATGGCTGCCAGTTCATTGCCAGCAGCGGGGAGAAAAAACATTTGATGTGCGGTATTTGGAAGCAAATCCACTCTGATAGTGCCACAGGCTCCCAGGATAAGCAGGCGGCTGGATGGGAAGCCAGTAGAGAGCAAAGGAAACCCGCAGAACCAGCGAGAACTTTTTTATCACAAGAGGTACAGAGGCTGAACTTGTAAACAAGCCTCTGTTCCCGGCGGGGCGGGTTCCACGCGAGTGACGGTGGAAGTGCAGAGCTCCGTGCCCGGACGGAGCAGCTGCCACCCGCCGCAGGCACCGCCGGCACGCCGGTGTCGCCACCGCCGCGTTCCCAGGATCCCAGCCAGGTTCCTGCAAGGTTTTTGGATCACGGTGCAGAAGTTTGTCGCTTATTATCTTGAAAACTTCAAGGGCACTCACGTGTACTTCCCTATCCGTGACGTGGTGGCCCGTGCCGAATACGGGCACGGATAGGTCTGTTGCGGGTAGCGGTGGCTTTACAAGTGAACACCAGACCGAAATATTGTGCTCTGGCATGAGGAGGAACAGCACCGGTGCCCCTAAGCCCACGGAAGAGCACCCCAGTCCCTCTGGAGCACGGCTCGGTGGGACGGATGGAGGACACCCTGCTTCCCCTTCCCTGGGAAATAGGGCTGCTAACTTTCTTTGGGGAGTGTTTGGGAGGGAAACTCACGTGGGGCCGGGAAAGGAGGGTGCAGCTGGTGGCCCTGGCTTTGTGGCACTGGCATGTCAAGCAGGTTTCCATAGCACCAGCATCCATAACACAGGGCCAAGGGGAGGGAGAGAAGTAGGTCAGACAGGGCTAACAATACCCAGACGTGTCTATCTATGGCTCAGCCTGACCCAGGAAAGGGGTGAAACAGAGAAGAATGGGAGAGAGAAAGAAAAGAAAGAGAAAGCAGCCACAGTCTGAGCAATGCATTTCTTTCCTTCAGAAAAATAAGGATCTTTTAAAGCCACCTTTGTGTATCAGCGCTGAGCAACCGAGACTAGCACCCACCTCCTGCCCATCTGACGACAGGCTACAAGGGAATTCAAATGCTAATTTGAAGCCAGATTTCTCAATGGGCCTTTATTTCTGCAGCAGCACCAGGATCAGAGCTCTGGGGAGCTAGCCGGCAGGAGCTGTGAGGTTGCAGTCTCCAGAGCAGGACTGTGGAACACCTCCTTTTCCCCTCACCATTCCTCACCGTCACTTTGTTACCCCTTGTCTTCCCTAGAGGTTTGTTTACATGCAAATAACTTCAAGGGCAAAGAAAAGGAAAGGCGGGCACATGGAGTTGTGTGAGTGAAATGCCTCCACTAGTGACCCATTTTATGTGCTGAGTCTGCAGAGGCCTCGCTGTTGTTGTCATAGCATTTTGGGGGTTGCCTGCTTTGCAGTGTGATCATTCTGAGCTACGTGTCCATCAATTCCAAAAGTAGGAAGAACATTATGGGCAGTGAAATCCAGAACCCCCTTGATCCAAGCACACACATGAACACACAGATCTGCTAGGCGTGTAACAGAGCCAGGTCGGGGAAGGAGTGCTTTGCTCAAGGGGAGCTGGAGAATGTGGGTGCAAGAGCACAAGCCTCAGTGGAGAGGCTGAGATGGACTGGGGTGAAGGGCATGACTGTGGCTGACCTGTGTCATCCCTGCAGTTGGAGAACACCATGCTTGGCTTAAACATCACTCCCACACCATCACGGAGTAGATGTGGCAGTGGATGCAGGCACAGGGTGTTTCAGACAGGCCAATGAGAGCAGGGCCCTCACTTGCAGACAAGTTCGTCTTACATTAACCACAGGCCACAACCCAGTGCAGTAAAAACCATTCCTGCACTTGATAGTGCAGTAAAGTCTAAGCAAAACCAAAGCTATCTGCAACTTTGTCTGTGAGCAGATCAGGAGACCAGGAAAATCCACACTCTAAAGTTACAATTTGCCTCATTCTCATCAGTTTTCTACCTCTCAGCAATTACCACTTGTAAGAGAGCTCCAAGAATTCACCTTTCCCCAGGTAAGGGCAGAGCCACAGTATATATAAGATGGACAGGGCTTAACATGGCCCTTTGTGAATGTCCTCCCTCCAAAGGAAAACTGGCCACCTGCTGTGGAACCTTAGGGAAAAGCATGCCCAGCTCCAGCCCACACCAATGCTGTGCCAGACTCCGTGTTCAGGGACTAAAGGTAAAAGTTATGTAGGAAGAGCCAAAGGTTCAGCACTCAGGAGGACTCACAGAGCACTTCTTGAGTGAGAGAATGAAAGATCTGTGCCTGAGCATGTACATCAGCTGTGTTGCTTTGATGTGGCACTGGTTGACAAGAGAAAGCTGGGTGACCCCAAATTACTACGGCAACATGGCCTGCAAGGGGTAAAAGTCAGGGATCATCATTCCAGTGAGGTCAAAGGCAGTGAGCTGTTGTGGTCTCTGCTTCTGAGCCTGCAGTGGGTGAGTGGCTAAAATAGGCTCCATTTCATGAATGCGGTTGGCCAGGATAACAAGAGCTCGGGACTGCTGTCTGGCCTGATACAGTACCACAGCACACTCTCCCAACGTCGGAGTGAGTCACCCCTCTGTCCAGTATCTACAGCTTTACAGCTCGTTCTCCATTTGGGAGGGCGTGAAGAAATGCAGACAAGGCTCCTTGGAGGTACGTGAATGGCCACTTTCCCACCTCTCTCCTGGCAGCACACAGATGAAGTGCCAAGGTGCTGAGAATGTTCTGCCTGAGTGAAGAAACCTTTCCCGGGAGCAGCCTGATGAGATCAGCAGGGCGCTGCTCAGCCAGATGGCTCCTGGACCAGAGCTGACTCATGCCCACAGAGCTCAAGGCAGCAGAACAGGCAGATACCTGCAGCAGGCTGTGGGTGACACCTCACCCCAGCTGGCCCTGCACTCACAGTGGGGCAGCTCCAGCAGTGAAAACTAGGTGTTCTACCCACTGCTATAATTTTAATGCTGCAAAACTGAAACGGTGACAGGCCTGGGTTCCACTGGCAGAGAAAAAACAGACTGGTGAACTCTCAGCCCAGCCCTGAAAGGGTGCAACCATCGAGGGAGCAGAACTCTTCACTCTCACAGTGGCAGAGGATGGTGAGCACAAGCTGTGGATAAGCTGATGGCACAAAGAGAAGGATGATAGCTTCTAACAATGCAGTAGAGGCCTCAGAGAGCACAAGGGACTTGGGTATCTGCTTTCCACTAAAACAGTGCTTATAAACCTCCCCAACTGTTTTCCAGCTTGGCTTCTTAGGGAATTACAGCTTAGAAAAGCTGGGAAACATGAGCTACATCCAATCCATGCTGCAGACCACCATTTTCAGAGAAATGAATAAAGGTAAAAAACAGAGGTGAAAAGGAAGAAAGGTGAAGTGTAGCCAAAAATCCTCTTAAATTGTCCAAAGCAGACATGGGACAGAGACTGCACTGGCAAAGCTGTGAACTGGCAGCATTAGTGGGTGATGAATGTGGCCATGTTACCTAATATAGCAGAATACACATAATGCATTTTAAACAGCATTGTTTTGCTTCTGTTTGTCACAGTGTCACAGCTACAGGCTGTTTCAAAAGGCATGGGGAATAACAGGAAGGTTATAATTGAATGGTAGGGCTTTTGACTGGAGGTCACACACACAGAAACATACAAAGCATCGGTAGTATAAGACTTCCATGTATTCCCTGCTTTCAGAGCCCGCATGAAAAACAAGTTAGCTGCAGCAGTGTTTACTGAGAGTTAATCAGGTTTGCAGATTAACCATAAGATCCTGAATTATAGGTGCTTATATGCAAACATGAAGCATATGCAACACATGTAGCTGAGACATGAAAAATGAACTCTGTGATGGCAGCAGCAGAAGAAAATGGGTAACAGCTAAGGAGGAAAGGGAAGGTGCATACAGTCATGATGGACTGAGTTCTGTCATCTCTTCAGAACAGGTTCTGATCAATTCTCCTTGTAATGGCAAATGCTGATCCATGAAAGAATTGTTAGCAATTATTTTTTGCATTGCAACAATATCTCCAAAACCTACTCAGAAATGAGCATCTGCTTCACTCCCAGACACACAAAGTGTCTCCATATGCTTGGATGACTACGGAACCCTCAAACCAGAGCTGCAGATTTTCTCCATTATTTTCTTGCCCTGGAAAGAAGCACACGCAAGATAACAAAGAGAGACTGGTATAAAACAGAAAATTCTTGAGCAGGTAGCAGGTTTAAAGAGCTTTACTTTGGTCCAGCTTAACACTCCACATGTGTACTCAGCTTTATGCATCTCTCTGCAGGCTGGACTGGGGCTCCTCTCCATGAACGTGTAGGGAATTTGGGATGTTGCACAGGGGCTGTGACTATCTGGCAGATTTCTACTCTGGAGGCCACCTTGATGCCTCAGGTTTTAGCTTTTGTATTTTTCAGATTCTGTACTGCTTTAGTGTGTAGTTCTGAGCTTCATATTAGGGGATGGTAAGCTCTCTTCACAGAGTAGGGAGACAAAACAATTCCTTCTCTAGCTGGGCACCAAAGACAAATGATCCAGATCTCAGGTCCAAGAACATAAACAACAGTGGACTGAAGAGCGAAAAACAAGCATGGGACTTCATAAGCTAAAGCTATAATTGGACAATTATCTCCAATATGCAAATGGACCAGAACTTATAAAAGTGTGAGACCTCGTCACCGGTCACCCGTTTTTTGTGACCATTTTGGGTTCATCTTGGGTGTAGCCCTGGCTGGGCTCTTGTACAGCCCCAGGTGGAGCCATTGAGGCCTTTTAATAAATACCTACTTTATTCTTTAACTCTGTCTAGTCTCTGTTCTAGGTCAGCCTTCACAAGGCATTAGCCTCTTTGCCCATTTTCTACCTGATGCACTACAACACTCACCAGGCTGAGCTCAGCTTGGATTACAGCCTTCACTCCCTCAGCTGACTTGAATGAGGCAAAACCTTCTGGGAATGCAAATGGGAAAATGAGAGCAGCCCCTCTCCCCTGTCTGGGCAGCAGGTGTGCCTTTCCCCATCGCAGGACGAAACAGTGAACTTCTGAAATAGAACAAAGTCCTTTCAGGAAAAAACATGTACAGAGCTGCAGCGTGAGCTCTGACAGACACACTGGAGTTCAACTGGGTCTGTTGGAGGGGAAAGTACAGGTGTCAGGCTCACACCATAAATCAAAAAGCCAGGTAAACATGATGCCTGAGTCCTAGAAGAAATCATGGAAGGAAGAAACTGTACCAAGACTTTTATCTCCTGTCTCCCTCTGTGCAAGTGCTCACATACCATGGGACCACCCCCATGTGCAAAAGCACTTAACCAGCCAGGGCCTCTGAGGAAAAGGGCTGCTCTGTTAGCAGTAATTCCATTGGAATTGTTAATTATTTTTGTCTTTCAAACACAGCATATACTTTGGCTAATCACAACTCTTCTGATAACTATTTATGTCTTTGCTTGCCCCTGCTGCTGACAGTCACGTTCTTCCCCTGGAAGTGGCTGAACCAAACTTACTGTGGGTTATGTCAAAGGCAGGCTGAGTTTTTTGCCTAAGATTAGTAGCAGTTACATATTTGCAGAAAGAAGTCATATGACCTTTCTTCTAACACCAGAAGAGTATCTAGAACTTCTTGTCAGTGTGAACACAGGATGATTTTATTTTCCTAAGAGACCTCTAAAGATAGGTCTTACATCAGAATCATGTTTAAGTAAATAAACATAAGATCAAAAAAATATTAGGCAAATCAGGCTTCATTTCTCACTGTAAATTAGATAGCAACAGAACAGCCATTACAGCTCTCTTTAAAGCCATTTAATCACGTGGATCATGATGCATAAACAACAGAAAACCCACTTTCTGTCCTTTTTCAAATGCAGTAATAGGGACTAAAAATACCAATCAGGACGAATAAAATGACACATAGTAAATGTATCCCAGTGTATGAATATTAACAGATACTATAAAAAGCCAGAAATTATCATTATCTCACTCCTAGAAACACAAAGGCCTCAACGGGGATTAGCAAAGGGATTTGCTTTACACTAACTAACACTCGGCCAGAAACAAAGCTTAGAGTCGATGCCACACCTCCACAGTCCTAAGGTCACCTCTTATCTGTTCAATCCCACAGCAAGGCTCCCTTGCAGCTATCTTAACCTGAAGTTGCTTTAGCTCATGATTCTTTGTGCAGATGGTCGGTCTGGTTGGGAGAGCGTGGTCTGAGGGCGCAGAGGGCGTGAGAAGTGTCCATTCTCAGCACACACTCGGGAATTCCAGGCGCAGCTCCAGCACAGGAACCTCCTGCGCCAAACCCAAACACCAAACAGCCCCAGCAGTGCCCGAGCGTGGGCCTGCTCAGGCCGGGCTGCGCTCACCACGCCCGGGCTGCCTCACAGCGCCCCCCCTAAGCTGCGGCCCTCAAGGCCTCCCCAGCCAGGCCCGCGCAGGCCCCGTCGTGCCCGGCCCCCGCCGCGGCAGGAGGCGGAGCCGAGCCCGGCTGACACCGGCGGGGGGCGGTGCTG
>VWZV01016186.1:154112-181745 GCA_013397155.1 Irena cyanogastra | reverse complement strand
CCCTGTATTTTACACACCTTGTATTTTACACAGCCTGTATTTTACACTATCTGTATTTTACACCCTATACTTTGCACAGCCTACATTTCACACACCCTACAGTTTACACACCTGGTACTTTACACCCTCTGTATTTTACACACCCTGTACTTTACACACTCTACATTTTACATGCCCTGTATTTTACACACCCTGATTTGCACCCTCTGTATTTTACACACCCTACATTTTACACACCCTACATTTTAAACACCCAATATTTTACACCCTCTGTATTTTACACACCCTGTACTTTACACACCCTACATTTCACACAACCTGTACTTTACACCCCCTGTATTTTACACACCTTGTATTGTCCATCCTCTGTACTTTACACACCCTGTGTTTTACATACCATGTATTTACATCCTCTGTATTTTACACCCTCTGTATTTTATTTTACACACCCTGTACTTTACATCTCCTGTGTTTTACACACCTTGCATTTTACACCCTCTGTATTTTACACACCCTGTACTTTACTCACCGTAAATTTTACACACCTTACATTTTACACACCCTGTACTTTACACACTCTACATTTTACACATCTGTATTTTACACCCTCTGTATTTTACACCCCCTGTATTTTACACACCTTACATCTTACTCCCCCTATATTTTACATACCCTGTATTTTACACACCCTGTACTTTACACACACTATATTTTACACCCCCTGTATTTCCCTCATCCCCTCTGCTCAGGGAGGTCCCTGCCATGCTCACACACACCAGAGAATTTTCTGTCCCTCCCAGCTCACCTCCACAGACTGGGACCCTGCAGCATCTCCCTCCTTCACTGGCCACGTCACTTTGCTTTTAGATTTGCATCAGGTGAGTACAGAAACATCAGCTGGCAGAGAAATTATTATTTTTTGTCATTCCACCAGGTTTTATTGCTAGGAAAATTGTCAGTTTATCACTGTAGGGCTGTGATGCTGCCTGAGGGATTGTCCAGAGGAAAATCTGAGATAGCCATGGGAATTTTGGAGCCTTCCATGCCCAAGAAAAGACAAATTTATAATTATATGGAGTGTAAAGGTTGATAAACGCCAGTATTGCACGTTTCCCCTCTCTGAAGTGTTCAGGAAAAGATCCTGTGGGAGTCACAGGATGTTTTGTCACTGATTCCATGACTGGGCTCCCAATAAATGGTGATTCATGGAGCCACTTAATTGGGAAATGTGAAAATTAAAAATTATTAACTTTCTCATCACTCCAGCCCTTCTCTAAGGCAAATAAAGGGCTGGATGGGGGCAGATGTTGTTGTCATTGGGGTCTTTTTTTTATTATTTGAAGGGCCCAGGTTCTATACGTCATTGATAGGAAATCATCCTGTCAAGTGTGAATATTGATGGGTGAGTAAAGTGGGTCTGCAGATGGATGAGGCTGCAAAAAAACCAAAAAACTTTAAAAAACCCAAATTATGGGTCAAATTCTTGTCTCACTCAGGACACTTTAAATCTGAAGTCATCTGGAGAAATCACTGACTCCAGGATAAACAGGGGCACAGCCCTCACTGCAGTGAGCTCCAGGGATTTATCCTCACTGAGGAGAACAGCAAACCCAAATTAACTATGATTTTGCCACAGTCCTGATGGAAGCAGAGAAAAATACCAGATCTGTCTTGATAAATTCCTTCAGCATCCCCATGCTTCACCCAAAGTGGAGGCATTGTTGTAGGGAGTGTTTTAAGGCATTTTTGGAAGTTTAGTGTTATTTTAAGGTGTTTCTGGAAGTTTAGAGACAGGGACAGAGGTGAGCTTTTTTTTTTTTAAGTTTTGAGAACCAAAATATTTATATTATATTTATTATATATTTAGTTAGACTAAGTATATCGTTATAATATAAATTATATCTAAATATAATTTTAGTGCTTTAAATACATTGAAAAAATACATATCCCCAAATAGGTCTGGCTGTTTGATATCCAAATACCATTTTTACATGAGAACAATCCCCCCACAAAAATAAGACCAATCTGTACTCACATTTATTATGTGCTTCTGTTATTTCTGTTAGACATTTGTGCTTCTGTGGTTTCTATTAGGCATTGAGAATATATCATTATATTTTATTTGCACATTATTAATAGGTATTTATATAGATATCATCCAGATTTATAGAAATAATATCCTCAACAAAATCCTACACAGATTTTTAGAGCAGATGTTTATGGCTACTGGAAACTTGTGAAGGTTGTAGTTTGTAATATTTTTGTGACACAGCCTCAGCTGTCAGGGCACAAACAGTGCTAGTAAAAATCACCTCCTTTAGAGGTGGGAGAAAAAATCAAGGAGAACAACCAGGGACACAGGAGTGAGATTAAAGAAACCAAAAAATACAACAAGTGACAGTCTCAGCTAAAATAAAAAAAGAGAGGAGGTCAAATAAATTAATCCTGAGACTAATTTCTAGTTCCAATACCCAGGCAGGGTATTGGATAATTTCTAGCTCCTCTGCAGGTAGGAAAAGAAGATAAATTTGCCAGCATGCTGGGGAAAAAGCCTGGCTCAGTGATGGGGTGATGTGCATGACTGCAGTGCCAGAGGGATGGAGAGCAGGGCTGGGAGTGGGACAGCCAGGGAGAAGCTGGCCGGAGCAGGGATTGTCACCCTGGGCAGTGGTGACAGCTGGGAGAGCCTGAGAAAGGCTGAGCCAGGATCCAGCAGGCACAGCCAGCCCCAAAAGAGCAAGGAAAGGGAGCCTGGCAGGGACTGAGCAGAATGAACACAGATGGAGTTAAACCAGAGAGAAAACCCAAACCTGCACCTCCCCTTCCCAGGTCAGGCTTGGAGCAGCTTTCCTGTGCCAGGAAAACAGGAATTATTTTAATAAATTGTCTTTCACCCATCTGTGGCCACAGAGAAAACCTAAACCTGCACCTCCCAAGGCACCTCCTTCCCAGGTCAGGCTTGGAACAACTCCTGGCCTTGGTAAGGCAGGAAAACACAAATTATCTTTGTGAACTGTCTCCCACCAGTTTGTGGGAACTCCTCAGAGACAAGCAGGTGATACTTTCAGGAGTATTTGCTACAGGACACTTGGATTTCATTCTTGGAGCAACAGATTTTGCCAGTCTTTCACATAGTTGTGGGAAAAATCTCCACGCCTTTATAGAAAGCACCAGTTTTATCAGCACTCCAGTGTTCCCTACTAGTAAAACTACAATTTCTTATTAATATTGAGCAAAAATTTACACAAACCTCATAATTATATTGGGTTTTTGTAAGTTAAAACTTACTTAGGCTTAAAAAATGGTTCTCATGTAACAGTTGCTGTGCAGAAGTTCACTTCTCATAAACAGAAATGCTGTTTCAAATGTAAGTAGTTTTTTTTAGTAAGAGGAAAGAATAAATATTGACAGACTATCTTTCATAAATGTCTCTCTTCTACTACATAGATCAGATTTTCCCACAGAATCTGGTCAATGAGCACCCTCAAAATCCCTGCACCTTTATTGTTCTTAGGAAGTTTGCTTTTGGTTACTAAAAAAGGTCTTTTGCCCCTTATTGTGCAGAAATTCTTCTATCTTGTAGCTGCTGATGCAGTTTTCGAGCTTGTCTGACAAACAGAGTCCAAAGTAACAGGAACCTAAACTCAAGAACAGGATTAACAGCGTTGCAATTTTAATTTGATTGTGATTTCAGACTTGCCATTGTTTAAAAAAATAAGTAAGTAATATTTGATTTGATCTTTCTGCCCAGAGGAGATTCCTTTTGGCCATGATTTTGGTGCAGAATCACCTAAATCTGAACTGAGTTCACTCATCACACAATTAACACAACACTTGGAGACTGCAAGGAGCCTGCAAGCTCCAGCTCATTTACAACGTGACTAAATCTGCTTTTCAGGCACCTGTAAATATCAGCAATCTGATTTTGCCACAATTTTGGATATTTCTGTTTGAATTCAGACAGCTGAGCCCACATACAGGACTTGGGGTGGCAGTGGCTGTGCTCTCAAGTGAGAGCTGCAGCTCGAGCATTTTTTGCCTCCCCGGAGCCTGTCTGGAACAACTCGATGCTGATTATTATTTTTATTATTCTTGGGCTGTATTGCTGGCCTTTTTCCACTGCCACATCCCTGTGAGTGCAAATAGAAACATGTAAAATGTTTAACCTCCTCTCCAAGCAGAATTCCACAGAGCTGTCGCCCGTTCCATGCCCAGCTCTCCCAGCCTGTCCTTCACACCTAAACCATCTGTTTGTCATCTCTTGGCTCTGCCACAAACCAACCATCTGCTGGGAGCCTTTCAAGTTCTATTTACAACCCAGGCTCTTTTATCTGTCCTACAACTCCTTGCATATGTCAAAATTTTAATTACACAGCCACCCGTTAGGATGGCGTGGGCTCAGGGGGCTTTTTCTGACAGGGGTGGGCTGGAAGGCTTTGAAAATGTGGTTTATGGCTTGGTGATGGATGGTGTTCCTGAAGAGTGCAACTGCCTTGGAAGGGAGGGAATAGCTGATGCATGAAGTCAATAATTGTTCCAAGATACCTCCATGTAATTGATGTCTGCATAATTCCATAAATGCCATGGCTTTATTAAAATACAATAACAATATTAATTTATATGAAAATTCGTCCCGGCTAACAGCTAATGCATTTAAATTTCAGATAATTTAATGCAGTTCTTTCTCCTGTTAGGGTGGGGGAAAAAAAAGATGATTCTCAGTAGAAATTCACTACATGCCTCAGATCTCATAAAATACAAGGTTTGACTTTTATAAATGCTATAAATATGATTAAGATATCCCCCTCCCAAGGCAGGAGGGTGAAACGGATCTGGCTGAACAAAAGGCAGCCAAGAACATTAAAAATTACCATTTCAATTATGAATACTGTACATAATACACAGATAAAAACAAAGCCTTTCCTCTCTCCTGCCAGCTGGAGGGACAGAGGATGAATCCCCAATTTTTATCCAGAATTTTGATGCAAATTGCTGAAGAGTGTTCCCTGTTCTTTCAGGATGAGTTTCTGAGTTGATACCATTTTAGGACACAACCTATTTTCCATGGAGATGGAGGATGGAAGGGAATTTCAATCACACGAGATGATAGAGGAGAAAAGAGCAGCAGGACTTCTACCACATGGTCCAAAAAACAAAATAAGGGAATTATTGAGGATTAGCAGAACCAGATCCCCTTTCCCTGGAGCTCCAGGGCTTTGCCTGTCTCTCTATTCTGTCTTTTTTGGTCAGCTTCTCTGTAAAAAGCAAGGATTTTCTACCCTGAAATCCAAGAACACATGGAAAGCAGATTGGTGGGGAAGAGTTGTAATCTCTGGCTTTGGAAAAAAAACAAACTAAACAATTTTGAGAGAGCCCAGAGAGGTTCAGCACCATCAGAAGGGCCCCACTACAGCACTGGTGATGGGTCTGGTGAACCAGAGCTGCTGCTGGTTAGAAGGGGTGACTTCATTGATAGGAAATCATCCTTTAAAGTGTGAATATTGAAAGTGAGTCTTCAGATGGATGACACTGCAAAAAAACCCCTCATAATTAAAAAAACAAAAACAAAAAAACCAAAAAACAAACAAACAAAAAACCCTAAAAAATAAGGGTTAAATTCTTGTCTCAGGACACTTTAAATCTGAAGTCATCTGGAGAAATCACTGACTCCAGGATAAACAGGGGCACAGCCCTCACTGCAGTGAGCTCCAGGGATTTATCCTCACTGAGGATTCTGGAGAGAGACAGAGTCAACAGCACAAGTAAATCCCTTAGCAAAGTCCATCTCTTCCCTTCCACTTCCATTTTCCCCTTGGCTGCAAAGCCTTTCCTGCTTTTACAGCCCAGAATTTCTGAGAGCAGGGGGAGCTTTGCTCAAGGCAGGAACAGAAACGAAGCATTTTGATGCTTCTTTGCCTCCATCCAGCTCTGCACGCAATGGAATGCATTTTTTTCTGTGAAATTTTATTATCTTGGTTAGAATGAGGAGCTTTCCTAAGTCTAAAATTACAGAGTGTTGGAGGAATTCCAAAAGATCTTTTGGAGGAGACAATCTCAACTTTTTTTGGTTTTTTTTTTAATTGATTAAAGTAAGAAGCTAAAGCCCGGAAGAACTTGAGAGGAGCCCTTCCCTTTTAATTAAACCTCCTTTTAACAATGTTGATTTTGAAATCACTGCTAGAGAGTTTACCTGATGCTGCTGTGGAACATACCTGCACTGACAGCTTCTTTACAAGATATCAAGGTATCCAAATTCCTGAGAATATTTTTAAAAAATCCTTTAAAAGATTAGCCCTCATGATCCCTCAATTTACCAACTCATCTTCTGCTACCAAGCCAGGGCTGAACAAATTAAGAGCAGCTTTAAGACATCTCCAGGCCCTGAGATTGCTCCTCTCCACCTCCTCCAGCAGTGGGGATTATGCTCGTAATGCAGATCAATACTGGCTGCTTTACTGCTCTGTGTTCACTTGCTTTCAAATCCTCAAATTTAATCATGCAGCCTGAACGAGCAGCTTCATTGTTTTGGAGAAATTTCAATGTTTTTAAAAAGACATTGGCTTTGGAAAGGGGCTTGAGGAACAAGACATCACATTCTTCACATGGAAGTTCTTGTAGATTTTCAGCTGAAGGGTTTTAATGTGGCTGGGGTTTAAACAGTTGAGCTGGAACTGCTTTTCTGCTTTTCACTTGTTGATAAAGAATAGGAGACAACAAATGTAATTTCATTCAAGGTGGAATTGTATGCTACAGATCCAAATGGAGAAAACTCATTAGACAATAACTCTTCCAGCATCAGTTATCCAATGATTTTTGTGCTGTTCCAGTCCCAGAAAACAGTTTAGAAACAATTGATCTATATTTTCTCACCAAAGATGACACAAAAATATGGTCTGCTGTGATATATCTCTTCTCCTTTTGCTGTGTGTGTACAGTGAGTTCATACATATTTTATGGAAGCCTTTCACCAAAAGCTCCTGCAATCCTATAAAAACGCTGGCTTCTGGGGGATGCTGAGGTGCAGGAAGATTGATATTTGGGAAAAAGATTGACTTCAAAAATAACTTTGGGTTCTCTGAGCTGCTCCCTTAATTCAGGGAGGGGGGAAGTTCCAAGGAAGGGAAGGTGGAGGAATGATGACGGAATGAGCACGAGCTGCTAGCCCTGGTGAGAGAACACATCAACCCCATCTGCCCTCAACAAACAAATCTCTGTTTTAAAGCCTCTGTCTCCTGTTTTCTGACTATTCCCATCATAATTTAATCGTTTTCCTGCTTTGCAGCACTCTGTGATCAGAGGATCATTTGCTATTAATGGCTTTTTCCCAAACATTCTGGTTGCCACAATAGCTCCATCAGCACCAGGCTTGAAGGAGGAACAATTAGATCATGATTTTCTTTGAGCCTGTCCCAGCCATCACAAAAATCCAGCTGTGTGAACAAAGTACAGAATCCTCTCGGAGAGCAAACACTGTTTGCAATCTCACAATTTGCAGACTAAAAATTAAATGACTATTTTTATCCTCCCTTTTCCACCAGACATTAACTAAATTTGTCACTGTTAGCGTGCTTAGGATTAAAGTTTTATTGACTTTTTTTTTTTTTTTAATTTTAAGGCAGACTTAAGATACAGCACATAAAGTTTTCATTGCTGCATTAGAAGATTTCCTGGCCCAGATTGCAACTTCCAGTTCTGCTGCCAGGAGCTCCTGATCCCAATCCTGGTGACAGCTTCAATCTGCTGCTACCTGGCTCACAGCTTGGACACAGCACCCAAAGCTGGGTTCAGAAAAGGAAAAGTGAGAGAGATGGAGCACGAGAGAAACTTCTCTGATGGAAAAAAGGAAGATCCCGTGGTGGAAATCATCCACAGGTTGATGGGAATGGTCCCTTGGAATCATTGCTACAGTACAGGGGACAGGCTGTAATCGTGGAGGAAAATTGGTTTATTCACCACTCACTCTGAAAGGCTCCTGTCAGGTTTTATTTTATGCTGCAGTCTTATTTTTATTCCTAGGTTTGAGGCACAAATTAAGGCCTTTCTCTGTGTTTCCATTACCTCTGGCTCTCATTGCTGTGAGTTGTCTTCCACCCCTCCTTAGCATTTGCCACATGCAAATCTGCAGCTTTGAGGTGAGAGGAAAAGCAGAATTATTTTAGGAACTGCTGTTTTAACAAGTTTCTTTGCTAAACTGCTTTCTGAGGTCATTACCACCCATGTCTTTGAGCATGTAATCACATTTTCTTTTATTCAAGAGAGTCCCCTGGTCTTCAGTTAACCAGACTGAACCAGGCACAGATTTTAACTGGTTTTCTGAATAGCTCATTGATGTTTCACTACCTGAAATATTCCAGTAGAGGCTTAGATACCAATTTTGGTACTGTAAAATTAATAGATTTTCTCATATTTTCATTTATTTATAATTAAAATGATGGAATAGTGTGGGTTGGAAGGGACCTTGACCAGGGACACCTTCCACTAGCGCAGGCTGCTCAGAGCCCTGTCCAATTCCATAGTGAAAGGCTAGAATTTAAATTACAACTTCTTACCTGTGTTCCAGGAGATGAAGGAAGAGTCCTGGACTCTTTATCACATCACTGAACACAGCTGAATTCCTGAACATTTCTGGGAATTTAGTTCTGTGGGATCTGTAGCCATAGCTGCTAAGAGGTGAAGGGGAAAATAATGAATTTCTGGTGTTACTGGGAAAATAGAGGAGCAATTCTTGGGGCTGGCCTGTGCAGGGCAGGGAGCTGGACTGGGATGATCCCTGTGGGGCTCAGATTATTGGGAATACTCTGTGATTTTGTAGCTTTTAGTGCAGTCCAGAGAGAGGCAGCAAAATGTGCAGCATCTGCTGAGCTGCCAGCTCCACCTGCAGCCAAGGCTGTTTGTGGCTCTGGAGCAGACACCCCAAATACAGCCCTGGCTGTGGCTGCTGGAGTTCAGAGCCATTGCACTCCTGTAAGGAGCTGCAAAGCAGCAGCAGATTAAAGGGGACTGCAGGGAATCACCCAGGCCTCCGTGGAGAGGAATTTTAACAGCAGGAGCTGTTAAATCACTGCCAGGAGGTACCTGATGGTGTGGAGCAGGAGAACAGCATTTACAGGTCTCCTTCCTGAAGCAATCAGGATTGTTGATACTTCTGTTGCTAATTGAAAATAAGACAAGCCAAACCCCAGAGTCTGCCCACAGCAGAGCTCAAAATAATTCCATCTCAGGGACAATCTGAGGTGCCAGTTGTGTTGGGTTGGGAAAGGAACTTGCCATGAAATGATCCCAAATCTCATTTCCAGTCCTGCATTTACCTCTTGGTGTAGCTGGGAGGGGAGCAGGCAGCTCTCTCCTGCAGTCACAACATGTCATGAGCACATCCTCACACAAAGCCCATCGTGGAGTGTTTGATTTCCTGGCTGCCTTATTTGTTTACAACAATGCTCTTAAAATTGTCTCTCCCATCTGTGTAGTTCCTACTTGTCTGAATGAGAATGAGATATTAAAATGCCATCCAGATGTCTGGATGCATATCAGCATTAACATATTATGCAAATTGTCACCAGGATGGGGTTTTTTTCCTCCTTAAACAAAACAATATTTGGAGGTGGAATGTAAAGAAGGGAAGCTGTGAAGGATGACAAGTGAAAAAAAAATGCACTGAGCATATTCAGCTGAACTTTTCAATCACTTTGGATGAAAGGGTTATGTACAAAGTGTCCTCAGTTGTTTTCACTGTAAATCTAGAGAAGGACAATTGGATGAAAACAATCTTGAAAAGCAAAACACACAATGAGCAAGGAAACAGCACTAAGCCTGAAGAGCTCATGAAATTAATTCAACAAAGGAAAATATAAAAGTTGCCTCTGATCTCATGAGACCAGGACTTCATAAACAACAGCAACAAATATTTGTTGGCTACTGGGTATCTAATTTAAAGAAACCTTTGGCTCTGGCTCTGCAGAATGAGTTAAGTCCATGGAATTAACAGTGCAAGATCACACCTGAGCCTTCATTGCTCTAGAAGTAAGAAAGTTGAGATTAATATATTTAATTGAGGGTGGGTTTGAGGGGATCCTTACAACTAACAATATACATGGTGTCTCTTGAGTTTCTCCTAACAAAATAATAAATCTAAAATTCCTGGTGTTTTGTATGTGGCTTCAAATATTTTAATTACTCCAAGCTTAAGCTGGATGTCAGGGCAAAAATGAAAATGGAAACATAGAAAGCAGGGACAATAGAAAAAGATTTTTTAATTAAATCACCCTCATTATTTTTATGTCAAGATAAACTAGACTTCAGTTGTGTCTGGCAGGTGTCTGCCTGACCTGTCCTTACACAGATCCCACACTGTTTGCTCCAGTATCTGTCTGGCCTTTGGGCTGGACATTTCCCTGGTGTTTAACCTGAATTTCCCTTGCAGTTTCATTATGGAAATTCTCTTGTTCCTTCACTGATGGGCACTTCCCAGCCTTCCTCCCCCAGAGGACAGAGCTGGAACTGATGCTGTGGAGGTTCTGGAAGAACTTCCCACATGTCAATATAATTTCCCCTCCTTCACCACCCCCCTTTGACTAACCCAGCTCCATCCTGCCAGCCTTTCCTCATGCTCCATTCTTCTGCAATTTTGGCCACGTTTCCCCCAGAATTCCCTTCAGTCCAAGACAAGGCAGATATTCCAGTGGAGTTCCTGAGGAGTAGCCTGGAAGAACTGCCCCACATTGAAAATCTGCTGTTCCTCTCATTTATCCTGATTTTCTCCCTGTTTCTTTGTGTTACTAACCCACCACCACAGCTCCTGCACACCTCCTCCCTTCTTCCCCTTATCTGCAGAAGGTACCTTGATTGGATTTGTTCTCAGAACACCCGTGCTGGTTCTTTCCTTATCATCCTTGATCTTCTGAGTGTTTCCATAGATTGGCTGACTGTTTATCCTGGTATCTTCCTGGGCACAGAGCAGGAAATGATCAGGCTGTTATTCTTCACCATTTTTAACAACACATTCCTTCATTACTGTCATTTTTTTGTCTAAAACCAGTGGCACATTATCTTCCCAGAGAGTGTCTATTATGTGTGTCCCAGGGTTTAATCCACAGAGAGACAGAGAAGAAAGGATTGAATTTCAGCTGCTCCTGAGTGAGGATGACAATCCCAGTGTGCAGGGGATCAATGATATCACAAAAATTGATCTTTAATAAACAGACTGAGAGTTTGAGTGTACCCTGCAGCAGACAGTGCAGGCAGAGGCACTGTTATGTTATGTACATTATGGCAGAGGATATGCACAATCCCATCCTGAAAATAGATTTTCTATCTTTCAGTTCCCTGCACTTCCTGGGGTTCAGCTCTAAAAGCACCAGAGACTTCTAATGATAATTCTCAAATGCCAGTCCAATGTCACAAGAGAGCAGAAAGAAGGAAATCTGTTCATATAGTTTAGTTCCCTCAGTCATTAAACCGGGATAAAACTGCTGGTGTGAGGATTGCTAAGTAGTCAGAGAATAAATCTGTTTGTGGATTATTAATTGCAAAGTAAAAGCTAATTTTGCAATAGGTGAACAAGGTCTGCTTTTTGTGTTGGTGTTTTTGGAGTGGCTGCAGCCAGAACTACAAACATTTGTAAACCACCCCTGCATCCTGCTTTATTTTGAATTCATGAGAGTTATGAACTAACACCAAAAGGATAATAAATAGGCCACCAGATCTTTTGTAAATCTGATTTTTGTGTGGAATTAATGGAGGTTTAGTCACACTTCTTAAACCAACAGGGTGAATATTAACTTTGCAAAACAAAGTTCCTCTTGGTGACACCCTCCAGGTGCTGAAAACAATCCCAGTTCAATGGACTGGAGCAGGGCCCCAAACTGAACACATCCCAAACTTCTGCACCCCAGACCTTCACAAAGAACCTGGCAGGGAAAATTCTGGTTTAGGAAGGAACCAATAGGAAAAGTTTGCTTGGATCACATCCCTACAGTCTGTAAGGAAGGTGAGATAAGCCAAGCCCTGCTGGGTGGCAGCCTGTCCTTCCTTACAGGACAATATTATCCTAAAACTCAGATTCAGCGTAAGCTTGTTCAGCTGCAGGGGGCTGTGATTTCTGATGTGTGGTTTCAGCAGGACAGGTCTCTGAGGAACACTTCCCACCCCAAAGGCCAGGCCAGCTGTTTGTGAACATGAAATTTTGGATCCATCCTCTCCCAGTTCTGCAGCATGAATGGCTGCTCCAGTAAATTCAGTGTTTTGGTTGTGACTCTCGTGGGGTTGGTGGTGGCCCTTGGTGCCAGCCTGGCTTTCAGGGGGGACAATCTGCACTCCCATACCTTCCACACCCACAGCAGAGCTTTGCTCTCAGCTGCTGTGACACTTCCAAGACTGGGTAATTATGCACATTTAAAAATCTTTTCCAAGGCCTTACCCAGAATTTATTGATCCTCCCTTGACTCTCGTTGCCCTTCACAGACTGGGGGCAGCCAGGCTCTTGCTGCCTGATTTGATCTCTCCTGCTTGCCAGAAATGCAATTTCTTCTCCAAAACAGAGATCTGGACACACTTTGCATATTTTGTCTTTCTCAGGAGGTGTTTTCTCTGCTATTTGAACCTCCTGCACAGAGACCTTGGAAAGAAAAAATGGGATTGCATCTAGGGAAATAAAAGATTAGCTGTAATCTGGAGACAAGTTTAGCTAAAGATGGGCAGTTCGTGTTGGAGCAGTGCCATATCTGGCTATTTTGTACACTTGAGGTGATATTGTCTCTCTCACAAAGCTATGACTGCTAATTTAAGCAGATCTAGAGACAGCAATCATTTTGCTGGCATATTAAGAAATAATTAATTTTTAGTTGGCCCTGAGTCCTTCACAATGACTCTCCTCAAGCACATCAGTGAGCTTCAGGTGCACAAAATGTTCCCAAAACACTGATTTTAGCTATAAATACTTTCTCTGAAGCTGTTTCCTAAATATTTCTCAAATACTACCTGGAGAGGTAGTATTAGACTGTCTCAATTTACAGCACTCCCTCTTTGTATGGAATCATCATGAGCAGATAAAATATCTGCTGATTTGCTTCCAGGTACCCATACTTTTTGAGAAGGAATAGTTATAAATCTAGTCAGGAACATTTCACAGAGTAACAGTGATGAAATTAGATTAATACATTATTTATAATGAGTGATTTACTCAGCTCTGTGCAAAACAGAGGAACATTTTTAACCAGTTAAATCATACGAGAAGAGGTGAAAGACATTGTTTCCCTCATTTTTCTCATTTTCCTGGCAGACTGTCTTAATTACTTATTAAGCTTTAACTTTGCCACTTGTCGTGTGGCAGCTGCCAATAAAGAGCTGTGCCTGAACAGATGAGCAAACATCTGGCCAGCCCTGGGAGCAGTGGCATTGCTCTCATCCCCTTTTTTAGCCACAAACTCCTTTCCTTGAGGTTTTCCTGTCTCCTTTCCTCTCTCACTCCCTTTGTACATGGTTCTAACAAAGAAATTGCAACTGGAGGAGCACTGGAGTGCAGGGTGGGGAATGGATTCTCATTAATCATGCAGGTAGAGCTCACTGGATAATTCACAGCACATCTCCCTGCCACATGTAGGAGTTCAGAAGTGATTAACCAGAGCTCTTGCTGCTGTCCCACCACATAAGAAAGCGTGGCAATAAAAGAGGATTCAGCTTCACAGCACCACAGAAGCTTAAATTTCCCTGATAATAACAACGTGAACATGGAAATGGGAGAGATGGGAAAAATATCTCAGGGAAGGAAAAAAAAAAGATAAGAAAACAGTTCTTCAAACCTGAAAATAAAAAAGCAGGAGAACATCGTACCAGGAAACGTAACAAATTTCCAAAGAGAGGCTGCTAGAGAAAACACTCCAATCCCACAAGAAGCAATTAGAAGATCCTGTGGAAATGGTGCATTAAAAAGATGAGTCTCCAAAGGAATGAGCTGCTTTTTCCTCATCTCTTTTCTTTATTGTTGTTCCGATGGAATTCATCTGCCTGCACGCTCTCTCCGCAGCGCTGGAACGGTGCTTTCCCCTTCCAGAGGATTATCTGGCCTCTGTTGTCAGGGGCTGTGAATAAGCAAAGCTTTCAAGGCTGCTGAAGAGGATGAAGCACGTTTTTATTTCTCTTTGTAGAACACAAAGCCTGTAGGAGGGAAATTGCAAAATATTGTTCTTCTCTAGCAGGCGTTGGAAGCACTCGGTTTATTTACTCGTCTCCCACCTGAACCAACCTCCAGCTTCATTTCAATAAATAAGCTCCCACTTCTTGGTTTTTATGTGAGGAGTGGGGCAAAGAGAGGAAGGGAAATGAAGGGAAATTGGTTTGTGGAGTGGATTATACCTCTCTCTCTTTCTCCCCTTCCTTCCTGGCTGTTTCTCTTGCCTCGTACATGGGCTTTGACCTGAAAGAATTTGGGTATCTCATGAACCAGGGCACTCAGCCCTTGGGTTCAGACATCCATCACCTTCTAGAGCAGTTCATGTTGGTTTAAAATGCAGCTTTCCATTGCAATTTCTCAGTCCCACTCACCTGGAATTTGAAAAGGCCTTTACAGAGTCTGCTCCCTCCAATCCTCAGTGATTCCTGCTCTTCCTTGGAGGGAACTGAAGGCAGCACAAATCTGACTTAATGGGTTTTATGATCAATCATCTCATACCTGTCCTATTAATAATGCAAATGGGATAGGATTATTGAGTTATGAGGAGCTTATACACAAATATTAACCACTAATACGTTCATTAAGCTGACTAAAGTATTAATTAGCTTTGATGCTGCTGGATTGCAGACTACCAGATAGTTTTACCAAGCCTGCTGAAATTGATTAGAGTGATCCCATGCTGTGCACTGTTTCCACAACAGAATTGATCTTTCTCCTGGCTGAAGACAAACAACATTCTGAACCACATCTGGGGAAGTTTGTGACTAAGCTTGGCTAGGGAAATAAGGAATGGAAATATCCTGCTGGAGTGGTTTATCCTGGATGGGATCTTACTCTGAAGGTAATCACTTTAAATTTTATGTGATTTGGCTTAGGCCCAAAAGAAAAGCAGAATAAAAGATTCTCCTGTTTCAGTTGGTACTGCAGAGATTTAGGCCCATGACTAAATGAGCTTTAAGGTCCTTTCCCACCCAAACCTCTCTGGGATTTTTGCTCTCACCCTGGAGAAATGAAGGCAAAAATCCTACAAGGAAAATCATTACCCTAATGAGGTGGACACTCAGAGGATTTCTCTGCAGGTGAAAATCAGAATAAATTTGCATTCTCAGCATGCTCACCACAACGTCAATGCAGGCACTCAGTGAGAAGGGTGTAAATATTGGTACTTTACACTACATGGGTTTAACAATCATAATTGGTTTTTTCCTGTATTTGAAAGGGTCCAAGACAAGCCTGTGAGAGATATTTTAAAAATATCACTGGCCTAAACTGACATGGGGTCATTTCACTGCATGTCTGGAGGGTTAGGAAAGTTCTTCAGGGCTTGATGTAAGATGAAAATTCTCAAAAGGGTCTTGATCAAGGAAAATTTCAGTTTCCTCACAGTTTTTCTCCCCAGCTCTGGATGCTCATTGCCTCTGTAATATTTTCTCATTTCTCTGACTTCTGAAAGTGCCTTTTCCTCTGTAGCACTTCACTGACAGTGAGTGGCAGTTGTTCATTAACCATTATCTCTTCTAATTTTCTGTGAACTAATTGCAGGGAGCATAAGAAAAGCTATTAGAACAGCAAAGCTCTGAGGGATAAGAGGAGAAAAAGAGCAGGTCAAGATCACTGCAATTTGCAGCAATATTTCTTTCAAGAAATGTGGGGGTCTAAAAGTCAATTGTTAAAAAGAAAGCAGAAGGAGACCTGCAAATATCAATTCAAAAATCAATAGAAATGCCCAGTTTGATACAAAGTTTTACAACAATTTCTAGGATAAATACTTGCCTTATGACATGACAAGCATCTTTATTGCATTGGGTAAATGAGCCAGTAAAAGCAAAAGTATTGGGAGCATATTGGAGCAGAGCAGTAGGACTGAAAACCAGGAGTACTCAGGCACAAAGGTAACACAGGGGCAAAAAACCAAACCAAAACCAGCCCACAAAAGAAACCCCATTTGAGGCAATTCTTGCAGTCCAAAGCTGTTTCCTGAAAGAGGGAACAAGCTTGGTAATCAAAAGGCATCATTGTCTGGCTAATGTTTCCCAGAATTCTGGAAGAAATGGAAATAAAATTATTAAAACTACCACAGGTTATGAGCAAAGCAATTTTGCTCCTGTCTGAGTTGATGTGTAACCCCAGCAGGAGATTCCTTATACCCTGAGCTGCTGATGATTACAAATAATCAGGTTCATTTTTGTATCACTCGTGGTTAAAATTCACTTTCGATGGCAGTGAATGAGGGCGGTGAAAATTGTAAATTAAAATATCTGCCCGAGCTGTTGTGTCAGTACAACTTCAATAGCTCATGATAAAAAAAGTAGAAAAACTTCAATGAATATTGTGGAAAGAAAAATTTCAATATTTCCCTGTCTTAAAATTGTGACTAATAGGTGGATGTAGCATGAAAAAAAACAAGAATGATGAAAAAATAGCTGCACTGGTCACATGTAGGCAGCAAGTAAGATACAGGAACCTTCATAAATCACACGTACAGCCCCAGCACAGACGGATTAACAGGTGCTGAAGCAACAGCTGACATATCCAACGTGATGGGCAAGAAATATGACCGGGGTGAGGAGTTTGGACAAGCTTTAATTCAGCACAGCACACTCTGGAAAATTGATGGTTTTTCGAATAACTCAAGAATGTTTCTGCCCTCCTTTGGTGCCTGCTGGCCCCTGGGGCTGGGAATGAATCCAGCACCATTGTTGGGACAACAAAGAGCGAAGCTGAGCAGGTGCTGGTGACCACTGGAACCAGCCTGAGATGATTCCCATGACCAATTACTCAGTTCCTCAATTAGAGCTGTTCTGACAGCACCACCAGCTCAGGAATTAAAATCACAGAAGGAAAAGGGTTTATTAGCATGCAAAAATCCTCCTGCTTGGGTGGGGGATAGCAGGAAGGGTATTGCTGAATTCCTGGTGGATGAGAACAAAAAGAAAACCACCTCTGTTAGCCTTGGAGCAGATGAAAAGCAGGTAAACACAGCATCAGAGAGATCTGTCATCGGAAGGACACGGCTCCGCCAGCTCGGTAACCTTCAGCAAAGAAATGCAGGATGAGATCATTTGAACACAGATTGGAAGAATTATGGGATGAAAAATTAGTTAAATAAATCAGCAGGCGTGTCAGGTGATCCTCTGCAGCAGAGATGGATGTTTCTTTTTTAATTCACTGAAAAGGCACAATCCCTTGGCTTGGACTCGAGGCTCTTGAAGGTCTTTTCAGCCTCAACTTTTCTGATTCTCACAGGGACTCCACGTTCAAGCAGCCATCTTGGGAAGGGATAAAATATTTTTTTGCCCCTACTCCAATGAGTTTAGGAAGACTTTGTAGAAGTTGAATTTATGGAAGTTGAATAACTTGAAAAGATCCCCGAGAAGCTGATGCTGACCTGATCCATGGAGGACATCCCAAGGAAAGAATTCCACCCTCCCATGAAGTCCATGGGTTGGATCCTTCAGGAATCACAGCTGGGGGATTCTTGCTCTGGCTCAGGCTCATCTACACAGCCATTTAGTACCTAGAGATTCCAGGGCTTGGTGACAACTGAGCCAAGGCTTTGAGGGCTTTAACTGAAATATTTGCATCAAAACCCACAGTTAAAATTATTGAAATCCTCCAGTGGGCCTAGCAGGTGGCACTTACACTGTATAAAAGTTACTCTTTCGGTGATACAAGTAATACAAGTAAAAATTAATCCAGGAGAAAGGGGTAGGAGATCTGGCTGGGTTATTACAATTAATTTTTAAGTCCTTCTGCAAGCTGTAGACAACTCCACACTTTTATGGAGTTCATTTTATTTTCCACAATGCATTCATTGTCAATGAAAATCCAGGCGAGCAAATTAAAATAAACCCATGTTATCACTCAGATTTAATGATTTCCTGCTGGCTCCCTTTAATGTTCAGTACTGACCTTTTTTGTTTAAATACTTACCACCACATTTGCTATCAGTCTTTGGTTTTTCTCCCCTGGAATGGCCACCTTTTCCTGTCAGGGGTTGCTGTGTGAGGCTGAGCATTGCCAGCATGAACAACTTTTTCCTCTTCTTGAGCTCAGAGTTTTTACCTCTGTGGAAACATTGCCAGCCTTGAAGTCCTGGAACAAAGGGAATATTCAGCTCCAGAAATTTCCAATCCAGGTGATGTGAACTCACTGATTAACTCTGAGAATGAAAAGAAGTGCTTTAGTGGAGTGCTGAGATGACAGCAAATGAAAAGCTGTCCTAAAATACAGCAAAACCTGCAGGAAATTCCAGGTACCTGCTGAGGAAGCAGCGTTCTCTTGAGCTGAAATGTTTAAATTAATCTTTTTGACTCTTGCCTTGTTCTTCTGGGGTGGAGGAACACGGGTCCACGTGGTGGCCGTGGCACCAAAGTGCCCCTATTAATCTGGATTTTCTGCTCCCTGGCTGCTGGCAGTAAGGACAGTTAACATCCCAATATCCCTTCCCCTTCAAGGATGCTGAAGAGCACTGGAAGCATTAAGCTCTGAGGTGGGTAATTTACTAATGAGGAAACTGATTCAAAGAGAAATTAGGAGCTGATTCTCTCCTCCACTGAAGGCAGTGGAAATCACTTTGTGGTTTCTCTGGGCAGACCGTGTGTGCCTTGTGAAAGGTCACACAAGAAATCACAGAAAAATCGGACTTAAAGTCCAACACCTTTTTGCTTGTTCAGCACAAGAATAATTGTTCCTTATCCACAGCCTGAATCCTTTGTATCTGAATCCCTTTTCCTTAATGCACTTTAGAAATATTTCAATAAATTCTGATTTTCTAAGCCTACTTTTTCAAGCTCTTGGAAGTAGTTGAACTTCATTAAAAAGCTGCTGCTCTGTATCGCTGAGACCTTCCTGAGACATCCAGTTTTCATGAGGACACTGAAGAAGACACAATTTAATTCTTCAACCCGGTTACTTTAGGGGTTGTGCTCTCCAAGGTCCTGATCCAAAGTGTTCTGTCCTCAGTAGCCTCGAGGCTCCCTGGGATGGTTTTCAAGACCCTTTCCCCTGGCAATATTTCCAGCAGTTGCTTTTGTATTTTCAAGCATTGCCTGTATGGCTGGAAAGATTTTTATACCAAGAGTCCAGATAAATGCCAGTTCTGCCATCATTATACACCTCAGCACAGGTAGGAAACACAGTGCTGTGTTTATAAATCTGATTCATGCAGGGCCTGGAGCTGCAGTAACTCAGGTATGGGAGAGTTTATGCACAGAATCACCAGAGCATACACAGGATTATTTATCAGCATGGCCCGTGGAGAGAGCTGGCCTGGGGCATTAGCACCCACTTGACAGAACAGGAATAAACATTTCCTGAAAGGACTCTGGGAAGGTTTATCACAAACACAGCTCTGTAATGAACCCATGGAATATTTATGCTGTACATTCCACGTGAAATATGTGAGAGCTGGCCAAGTAAAGCCCTCCCAAAACAAGGCAAGCAGGACACTTTTATAATGGTGATAAAACTGCAGCAGCATTTCTGGACTTTTATGAACCTTATGCTTCCTATCAGTGTTCCTTCAAATTATTTATCACTTAAACATCATCCCAGCACAATTGAAATGAATGTATTTCCATGGCAGACAGAACAGACTGGAGTTTTTGCTCTGCTCTGGGCTTAACAAATTCCAGTGCGCAGTGAGTGGCAAAAGTATTATTCTACTGTGTCATATAAAGGATTATTTCAGATGTTTGAAATAATGCATACAGTTAAAGGTTATGGGAGAATAATGTTAAAGGAATTCATTGTTTCAGGGTTGGCTGGTAATCTGAATGATAAAAGGGTGATGACTGTTACAGCCTTGAAGCATTACAGTCATTTGGCTATGATAATAGTTCTCAGATTTGGTTATGGCCCTAATATGTTACCTGAAAGTTAAAATCAGATTCTCAGCTCTGTTGGCACATAATGATCACTTATTGTCTAGAATGTAATTTCTGAAAGAGAATGAGAGTTGATCTTGAGGATAAATCCTGGTTTATTTTATGGTTTTCCTTTTTTTTTTTCTTCTTTTTCAGAAGAGCTAAACATGGAGTTTGTATTTCAGAGAAGGAATCAATTCAGGATCATCATTTCTTGAAATACACCGAGATAAATCTGTCTCCTGCTCCCTGCTTTTATAGCTCTTTGTTCCAAGCTGTTATGGACCATGGGCAGGCAATGTTTCTGCTGCTAGAAGCAATCCCCCAAAGCTGTCAGGGGGCAGAGCTTCAAACCAGACCCCACAGATGGTTTGGGCTTGGCTTTTGGAATACTTCAAACAGACAAGTGCAAAGGAGCAGCTCACAGAAACCTGCCCTGGCTTTTGGCCTTGGCTGGGGGTTCAGGGGGAAGGACACAGCTCCAAGGTGACTTTGCTCACAGTGAGAGAATCCCAGACTGGTTTGGGCTGGGAGGGACCTAAATCCCATCCAGTGCCACCCCTGCCATGGCAGGGACACCTCCCACTGTCCCAGGTGGCTCCAAACCCTGTCCAGCCTGGCCTTGGGCACTGCCAGGGATCCAGGGGCAGCCCCAGCTGCTCTGGGAATTCCATCCCAGCTCCTCAGCACCCTCCCAGGGAGGATTTCCTCCTTTATATCCCAGCTAACCCTGCCCTCTGGCACTTTGAAGCCGTTCCCTGTGTCCTGGCACTCCATTCCCTGCATTCTCAGCCTTCCCAGAAGTCCAAACCTTCCCCTTCCCTACAGAAACACAGCAGGAAGGAGTCAGAGTCACAATTTTCTCCCCTTTCCCACCACACTGGGCCTTTGTCCCAGCTCTGTTACAAACAATTCCCCACTCCTGTCATAACCTCAGCACTTCACAGTCCTGAATTCATCATTTTTAGGATTCTCAAATGACAAACTTGCTGCCTGTGGTCACCACTACAGGTGGAACATCCAAGATTGAGATTTTAGCCACAGCAAGGTCACACAATAAAGCCCAGACCAGAAAACAGATCAATAATGATTTGCATTTTGTGTTAGAAGTATAAAGTTTAGCAGTAGAAGAGCTGTGAAAGTCAAAGCATTTTTCTGTTTGATTCTCCCTCTGTAGAAAAAGACCCATCCCCAAAAAAAGCCCCAATAACAGACAACCCAAAAAATGCCCTTGAAACCTAAGAATCCCTCAAAAATAAAGCAAAAAAAAAATCCAGAAAAGTCTAGAAAACAAACAAAAACCTGAAACAAAACCAAAAAAACACACCAAAAAACCTCACAAAAACCAAACAAAAAAACTCCAACCAAATAAAAAACAACAGAAAAACAAGCAAACAAAAAACCCACAAAAACAAAACAAAACCAAAAAAAGGCAAAACAACCAACCAACCAACAACATTAAAAAAAACCCACAAAAACCAAAACCACCCAAGAAATTCAAGGAAAAGGACAGAAAAAAATGGGAATAATCCAGCAAAATCTGCTTCCAGAGAAGCTGCAAAATAAGTGAAATGGTGTCACAATTATTACAATCCTGACTAGAAATTCAATATTTGCTCTGCAGTTTGTTCTCTGCTGTGTTTTATGGGGCTGGGAAGTGTTTGATTAAAAAGGGGGCCATATTTTCAGGTGTGTTATTCTCTCCCAATTTCCCTTTTGTAACTCAGGGTAATCCAATAAATTTCTTAGCCCAGAACCTTTCTTACATCCCTGTGTTTCTGGAGCTTCACAGGGATGATGATTGGAAATCAAACATTCAGGGAGATGGTGCAGTTAAGTATTAAACCTGACAGCTTTTATATGGTGAGTACAATAATTGATTTCATGTTATGCTAACCTGCTCGGCAGGTTAAAGCAGCCAGGAGAGTTCCATTTCATAGAGTAGGCACTGAATTATTATTTTTTTAAGGTTTTAAAAGCACTGAGTCAATTTACATTTCAATTTTCCTTTCTAAACACTTACACAGGTGAAGAATACAGCGAGCACTTGTGCAGGCAGGAGGACAAAAATCCAACCTTGAAATTTCCTCTGAGGAAAAAAACGCACTGAAGTAGTAAACAAATCAAGAAAATATTGAAAATAAGTCAAATTCTTGAAGGGAGTGGTTATATCTTTATTTGCTGTCTTTGTTCTGGTCTATTTAGCACCTGCTGGTGGCATCTTGGAGTGGGGAGTGCTTGGGAGTGGAAAAAGTCTGAGGGATTCCTGGGTTTTCAGAATTGAAAAACCTGACACTCTTTTGAGGAACACGGTACCAAAATCCACTGGCAAAATGTCAGTGCTGAAAAATTGTGAAGTCACTGAGTCTCTTCTTGCTCAGAAAGGGACAGGGAAAAACTGCTACTTCAAATATCCTTGCTAATGCCCAGACTGGAGTGATCAGCTTGGTTATCATGCCCACAAAATGGAAAATAATCTCTGTTCTAAAATAAAAAGCACTAAAAAAAGCACTAGTTTATGCTTTTTTGAGCACATATATTAATAGAAGGAAATAAAGGTGGGAGTCACAGAGTGTTGGTGGACATGAAAGTTGCTCAGCTTTCCCTTTCCCTCTGCTTCAGATCATCTCAAGCAGGCAGCAGAGGGATTTAACATGTCTGTTATTTTTCAGGAGGTCCCTAAATTGAAAATAAAGAGGTCTGGGATGAACTGCCTGTGTCTTTCTCTGCTGTTTCACTTCATTTGCACATTTTACCCCAGAACAGGGAGGTTCCTCCTGTGGGCAGCTGCTCCAGGATTCACATCCTGGTCTTGCTCCACAGCCGGGTTATGCCAAATGGAAAGTCTTCAACTTCAGCATTAATTGATGAGATTTTTGCCCCCTTTTCACCCACCCCTAAGGGTATTGCCATGCCCCAGTGCCTGTTGAGGTAACAGAATTTCCAGTAAGGACCTGTGCATGGCCAGAGACTTCTTTTTCCAGGCAGTTCTTGCTGTATTTACGGTGAGAAATGAGCGTCACTTCCTTTCTGCACATTAGGGCTGCTGAGCTGAAGAAAACGGGTCTAACTTTTCTCTTAATTCTATAATTTTATTATCCCAGCTCCAATAAAAACTGATAATGAAATCTGAGGATATTGAGAACTTGGATTTTTTCCATCAAGTTTAACTTGGTATTTTTTTCGAGCGCCGTGGTACTTACCGTAGTCCAACTCTTTTTAAGACCATCCAGGGAAACATAAACCCTTGCAGCGAGCCATTTTCTGTCAAAATTATATCTGACCTGCATATTTTTGCAATTCTCTGATGCATTATACAGTCAGATCAGGTTGTTCCTTGACCACTTGTTCACCCCCATCAATTGCATTAGCATTTAACGTGTCAGTTTAAATTACAAAGGTAACAAAGGTTTAGGAAGGTTACAATAGATCCAATCTCATGCAGAAGTGGGGGAAAATAATCTTAAATCATCCTGGCATAGGAGTGTTATTTTTCCTCCTGACATGCATTTACTCACCTTCTAGAGCATCACTGGGCAACGTTTTATGGTGAGGACTCCATGGGATCAGCACAGCCTGTCAAAAACGAGAGAAGCAGCAGCCCTGAGACAAGCAGGGATGTTTTATTTGAACTTAGATTGCATCTCCTATGTCTTTACTAATTTTCCCTTCTATTCTCCATCCTTTTTCAGGGCTAAATTCCCTCTTTTTCTCTCTCTGGAGAGTCTGTTCTTTGTTGTGTCTGATCAGTAAATTAGGGCTATTCTACAGGCACATAAGAACATCATCAAGGATTGGAGTCTTTTACATTCTTAATCCTTTAGCCTTGAACAGAATCAGAGAATCATTAAGGGTGGAAAAGACCTCTAAGCTCATCAAGTCCAACCACCAACCCTAATCCCTGTCCTCAAGTGCCACATCCACATGGTTTTTGAGCACTTCCAGGGATGGGGACTGCCCTGGGTGGTCTCTCCCAATCCTTGACAGCTTTTACATGAGGAAATTTTTAGTGAGATCTTATCTAAATCTCCCCAAAATTAAGATACCTGCAGGAGGGAGAGCAGTGCTTCTCCTCAAACCACCCATTGTCCTGTGCTTGGATTTACCACTCTACCACATCAGGTTTTGGGGGTGTATTAATAAAATAGCAGCCTGGAATTCCAGCAAATGTAGGGAAAACAATGTTGTCTTTAAAATAATTTCATATGCTTGGGAAAACCTGGAAGTCATGTTAATTTTACCTGGGATTTTTCCTATTTCTGCAATGACTTAATAACTCATGGGCAGTGATGTCAGAATTCCAACTGAATACAAAATATGACATTATTCCTCCACATCTACTCATTCCAACCTTTCTGTGCCCTCCCAGCACCAACCCAGGCAGCTGAGCAACATAAAAACACTGCATGGCCTTCTGGAAAAATAAATCAGCACAGGATGGGCCAGAAATGCCCTGAGTGAAGAGCTGGAAAAAATACAATGACAAAAGCAAAATTCTGATAACTTTTAAATGTATTTATTGATATATGTATTTATACATAAATATCTGTATTTATAATACACTATGCAGATGTATTTATGTGTTTATACATCATTAAGTGCATTACAAATACAGATATGCCTTTTTTAATAAAGGTGGAACAAAGAGCTTCTGCCAACAAGGTTCACATGCACAAAGCTGCCATCAAACTTGCCTGCATGGAAACTGCAGCTGTGTTAAAGCAGCAAAACTAAAAGTAAAGCCAGATTGTGGCTGTTACTGGGCTCAGGAAGCATAGTTATAAATTTCTTTTAAAATAAGCAGATATTTTTAAATTCTTGATTTCGGTGTGGCCAGAACACGTTAAAAAGGCCCTAAAACAACAATGCCTGCATCTCAAGTTTGAGCAATAGCTAAAGGCTAAAAATAACATTGAAAAAGCAGTTTCAGGAGATCTCTGCCACACAAACCCAGCATTTCCACATGCAGCTGTGGCCCATGAAGTGTGCTGTGATGAATGGGGTTTAATAAGCAGGAGGGCAGAGCTTGCCCTGCATTTGGCTGGAGTGGCTCCTCTGCTGGCACTGGGATGTGCCACTTGCACGTCCCCAAACGTGCAGCAGCTGGGCTGCCTTCCTGCAGGGTTTGTGTGGGCTCTGGGCAGGACAGCTGGCTGCTGTAATCAGCTGGATAGATTAGCCAGATATGCAGATGTATTCAAATGTGCAACTGATAGAAGTGTAGGGTGATAAGGGACTTGAGCACTTCCAGTGCCACCCCAGCCATGGCAGGGGCACCTCCCACTGTCCCAGGCTGCTCCCAGCCCCAATGTCCAGCCTGGCCTTGGGCACTGCCAGAGATCCAGGGCAGCCCCAGCTGCTCTGGGCACCTGTGCCAGGGCCTGCCCACCCTCCCAGGGAAGGATGTATTTAAAATATCTCACCTGAATCTACTCTCTGTCAGTTTGAAGTTGTTCCCCCTTGTCCTGGCACTCCATCCTTTTTGAACAGTCTCTCTCCATGTTTCCTGTATCCCCTTCAGGCCCTGCAAGGCCACCCTGAGCTCACCCCAAAGCTTCTCCTCTGCAGGTGAACAATCCCAGCTGTGCCAGCCTTTCCTCCCAGCAGAGCTGCTCCATCCTCTGATCACCTTGAAGAAGTTTCCCACAGCTGAGATGGGGCAAGACTGAAGTTAACAAACTTTGGTCCTGATCTTTACATTCCAGAGAAAAACAAAAGCCAAATAAGACTAACTAACAGAAGCCAAATAGACTAACTCACTAACCAACTAACAAAAGCCAAATAAAAGCATATTCAAAACTTGTGTTACCATATTTTGACTATGCAGAGGTCATTTTGAATCCAAAAGAACTGCTCTCCCCTGATCAGAGAACTCTCCTGAAGAAAGGATGAAGTACTTCTCCTGTTTCACATAATATCCTGGGATATCTCAAAGGAAAATGAGAATTTAAATAGAGAACAGGCCTTGTAAGATAATCTCATCAAGACCTGCACCCATGTGCTGTAAAACACTTCAGGACTTTTTAGTCACCACCGAACCCCAGTCTCTGTTCACCTTCTTTAAATATCTTCAGCAAACACATGTGGAAATACTCCTATACCCCCATTTGAAACTCCAATTTAAAAAACTCCTTCTAATATCATATTTTCATAAATAAAATCCCCAGTTGTTTAATTTCTTGTGGCACAAACCCAAATGCAGCTCCCAGTCCTACCAAAAATAACCCTCAACACCATTTGGTCTGTTTTCCCAATGAATATTTATAGCAGCTCAGGTGTCAGAGGCTCCTTTCAGCTGAAAAAAAGACCTTATTCAGATTTTATTGATGCAGCTCACGATACTCCTGCTCTTGTACAACACAAGGTCACGCTGAATTTCGGTGTCACACTTCATTAAAGTGTGCACTGGGCACCCTTGGCTCCAGGTGCTCCCTGACCCCAGCACCCTGCAGTCCATGAACATCAGCAAGGCTTTCTCCTGCCACATTTGCAGCGTTTTTGCACAGTCAGCCAATCAATATTGGTAAAAAAAAATGACCCAAAAGTTACCTGCTTGTGATTATCCTTGCAACATTCCCAACCTGATGGTGCTGTCAGCTCCAGGTGCAGCCTGCACCTGCACTTGATGGTTTTGGGCCTTTCTTCATCTTGATTCACAGCAAGAGATTGAAAATAGATCCTTCCTGCCTTATCCAGGAAAATAATCCTGTTTGGAGGATGGTCTCTTTTACGCAGAGCCCATGAAATCATGGATCAGAGCTGGGCTTTGAAACTTCCAGCAAAGCTGAGAAGTTTACACAAAATTAAAAGGTTTTATTTCAACAATGTCCTCTCCCTTCCCCAAGAAATAAATAAAAAAGGAAAAAAACTCCTGAGTTTCCTGTATTTCCCATTGCTGCTGTATTCTCAATCCCCATGGAACTGGGTGGTGGATCTGATCTGGCAGGATTTACAGTCTGCAATCAAGCTGCAAGCTCAGGAGTTCAGTGCCACTGTCTGTCACTGAGTCGAGCTGAGGCTGAGGAACGTCACATCCTGAAATTTGGTACCTCCAATTATTCCTGCTTTGGAGCGCAGCTGGAGGCTGCAGTGTCACTGGTGTGCAGGGCTGCCCTTCCTTGGAGGCATTGCTGGATTTGTCACCGCTCCTTGAGTGCGGAATTTTTGCAAGGTCAGAGAGCCCCAAGTCCAACCTTCAATCAGATCCCACCACACCACCACATCCTATCCCAAACCAAGTGGTTTTTGAGCTCTTCCAGGGATGGTGCCTCCACCCCTGCCCTGGGGAGCCTCCTCCAGGGCCCGAGCAGCCCTGCAGTGAGGATCCTGGCTGGGGGCACAGGGGTTTCTCTGACTACAGGGCAGCAAAGCCCGTTTGTGGGGCCACGTCCTGGCAGAGCTGCACAGGCAGGAGGGCAGGGCTGGGAGCTGCAGGAGGAAGCAGAAGCAGTGGCTGAGCTGCTGGGAGGCCCTGAGGGTGGCAGGTGACACCGCAGGGACGAGCAGGTTCCCACGGGCCACCACCTGCAGGGCTTTCATCACCTCAGCCCCATTTACACCGAATTTAGGAACTGTGTGCCCCCAACAAAGAACTTCCCT